>VWYI01034001.1:256566-275301 GCA_013399455.1 Anthoscopus minutus
GGCTGCGGCCGCCGGAAGGGAGGTGGTGCCGGGGGCGGCCCCGGGGCGGAGCCGCTATCGCCGCGAGGGGCGGAGCCGCGGCAGAGCCGCTCCGCAGCCCCGGCAGTGGCTGATGGCGGCGGGGGGGGCCGGGGTGTGCTGCGATCACGGGCCGCGCTGGGCGCTGCCGCTCCGTCCGCCACTCTGCCTCGCCTGCGTCGTAGAGACCCTGGGCGACGGCAGCGCCTCGGTGGGCAGCGCCTGCCCCTCCGCCCCTTTTCGTGTGCGGCTGGGCCGCGGAGCCCCCCCCCTCTGGCCCCACCCCGTCGGCTGGGCTGCCGCTTTTCGGCGCTCGGTTTGGGGTCGGGGCCCGGCCGCTGTGGCCCTTGGCCAGCCCTGTCCTCTCGGCCCCCGGGCCCTGATGGCCAGTTTCCCCTCAGGGTGGTGGGAGCAGCGCCGGGCTCGGGCCCAAGGCCTAACGGGCTGCTGTGTTTGATCCATAGCTGGTGCGCAAGAAGCACGTCCTGTCCCGTCTCCAGGATGCCCTGGCTTTGCAGGCGCTGCCAGTCGTCCAGCTGCTGGCAACAGACGAGAGAGTGTGCGTGCATTTGATAGGAACTCTCTTTGGTAAGAGCTCTGCTGAGGCCTGGAGCAGCGGCAGGGAGGAGGCAGTTACCTTTTGTTGAATACATGTGAAGCTTCCCTACATTTGAAGCAAAAAAAAAAGAGAGCAAAAGAATATTGAGGTGCCTACCTCCATAATTCCACCATTAAGTGTGTAATTACTCCCTGCAGAAAACTGCCTGTCACTGATTTAGAATAGGTTAATTAATTTTCTCATTCCCCAAGGTGCAGGATTGGCATGTTCATAAAGCTCTTGCAATTTGCCAAAGTATCTTGACGTATCTGTAGCGTCCTTCTGGAGAATAGAGAGTGCCTGGTGTTTTATTCTTCCCTTAATGCCCTCTATTCTGGTCTCATGCCTCTGAAGTTATATGAAGATTCACAGAGAAATCAAAGTGTGAGCTTAAAAAGGTGTGGCAGGATTTAATATCAAATGTGCAAAACACAAATCTATGTAGTGGAGTTTTTTTGCACCATCACTTTACGTTTGTAGAAATCTCTGTTGCTGTACAAGTAAAACCTGCTGCTTTCTGGTGAGTCAGCCCCTGCAAAGTTGTGTTCAGCAGGATGTTAGAAAGTGTCTTTCCAATAAGTCCCGTGATCCTGAGCTTCTCTTACTGTTTTCTGTTTACATAACAGGGAGATGTCTTTGAAATGTCTAAAATACTGAGGGAGAACAAATAGTGGCCTAAATGAGGGAACAGTAAGGCAGGAAGGGAAAGGTGGAGGGTAGAAGTAGGAGTGCCTTCAAAGACCAAATATACCAGATTCCTTTAATTCCACTTCTCTTTTGCACATCACAGATAACTCTTATCTAAAGTAACCTACAAGACCCTGTCCTTGCTTTGACACACTGAATAGTTCAAACAATTTATTGCCCATAAATTGTGTTGTGCACATTTTGGAAGCAACTTTGTTAGAAACAGAACTGTATGCAGTTTTTATTCTTTTAATTGCACAGGTTTTTTTTCACAGTACACACATAATCCTTCAGAGTAGTGGAAAGAGTGATGATTGTGGCCAGTTCAACCCTACACTGTATGTCCCTAACACAAAATACCCTAGAAGACAGGGATGCTGTGCTTGCATTTCAATGCTCTTGTCTGCTTTAATAATTCTCTGAGAATTCTCTTTATGATTGGGTGGTGTGAGGACAGCTTTGTGTTTTACTGTACTTGGTGTAACTCTTAGAGCAGCTGGGATCCCAGTCTAGGCTTTGGGCTACAAACAATGGCATGCTCATTTTCAACAGACCTTGGATGAACCAAGGATCACTTGGTGCAAGAGTGTGAGAAGGACCCCCCCAAAAGTTTGAGCCATGCTGTGGAGGAAGTATTAATAGTGAATTCAGGAAAATACATTTGGAGAGAGAATATTGGAATAAGCACAGGCAGAAGAAAGAGGGTTAAGAGAGATGGAGAGTGGAATGTTATGTATGAGGTAGTGTATTTCAGATAAGCCTGAATTTCATACAGCTAATACTGTAATGCTCAATAATGCTGTATACAAATATTTTCTAGAATTACTAAGGATTGGGCAGATGAGGCAGGAAATAAGTAATTTCTTCACCTGTCATAACATTGCTTTAGTTGATCAAAATTCTGAGATATCATGGAGCCTTAAAAGGGGAGGTAGTTTGCTTGGATGTATTGAAACAAGTGATTTTGTGTGGCTGAAGTGGGGATCTGAACTGTGTGCCTGATGCTATAGGTTGTAGGGGCTGGGAGGTAGAGTTTTTGTCTTCTGGAGTGTAGTGGAGTGAGACAGTAGTTTATTTTGATATCCAATCTTATGCTCTCATTGTAAAATTAACTTGTGAAGTGGTGCCTTCAGGTTCAATTTAATGTTGGAATAGTTTCTGGATGATTTAAACCTGGTGTTCAGATTTAGTTTTAGGATTTTCAGTACTGTGGAGGGAGAAGACTGTTCATAGTAACTGGTGAAAAAGGAGGACACAAAGGACAAAACTCATGGCTGAGCTTTGACTTCTGTCACTTCAGGGTGTTTCAGATGTGTAATACTGAGTACACACAGTGAGATGTGGTGGTGGCAGCAGTTACATATTCCCTGACATAGGTGGAGCCATTGACTTCAACTATAATGCACATAAAAAATTTGCAGGAGAACCAAACATCTCATGTCCCTGTGTCCTGCTAATGGAGGCACCTTTTGCAATCCTCCTGGAGAGTATCCATCCTCATCTGACAGTTAGGCTGGTGTCATGTGAAGCAGGGAAAACAAAACAGTTCTGAAAAAAACTTTCAGTTCTTTTTAACAAGAAGGAATTACAGCACTGGTGATCGAAAGCAGGAATGAGTTCCATAACCTATTGTGGTTTATCTTGTAGGGATGTTGCATTCTGTGGAAGACAGCGGTGCCCTGAACCTGTTAGTTGAAGGTGAGAGACAGATGCCACATCCCAATATCTGGCAGTTTGTGAAGGGGAGAATCTATAGTGAGATGCTCAACTTCAACACAGTTTCAATGGAGAAGACCGTCTATATCCATACAACAAAAATGAGGTCTGCTCCAGTATTAGGAGGCAGAGGAGTGTGTTTAAATATTTAACATTTCTCTCATAGGTTCTGTGCATGTCATGAATTTAGTATCAGAAGAGTGCCTCAGCTTTGACATCTTTGGGCCTGACCAAATTGTCAAAGCAAATGGAAATCTGGGGGATCTACTGCTTTCTCCTCAGGAGTAGAGGGTATTTGTGATTTAGCTGTACAGGTTGTAGATTCCTCTTTGTGAGCAGTCCCTCATTTGAAAATTAAAGGAAACATCTGCAGGGCTGACAAAGAAATCTCTGCAGTCCAGTTAACCCTGGGCATCTCTGCTGAGTCTAGAGATATCAGCAGTGCAATGATGCCTTTCATGTCCAGCCATAAAAGGTGAAAGTAGCTATGACAAACTTTTTCCAGAGGGATTTTAGTTTTCAGACCCATGCTCGAAATGGGCTTGAAAAAGTGGAGAAGTCTTTCTATCATGTTACTAGTGTATTGAGAGATGGATGCTCTCTAACAGAGCAATTTTAAATTAGAGTTGCCTAAATCTTGGAAGTTTTTTAAGTTTCTGAGAATTTGGGACCAGAAAGGGCTGTTATGCCATCTATAAATCACCTGTCTCAGACTCATGCTGTAGCTGAAGTAGGTCTAGTACTGCCTTGGATATACCAAGAAATGGTAAACCCAAAAGTCTCTGGTATTTCTTTCTAGAATGCTTTCCTAGGATACGAATCAAAAGTGTAGGTTTTCCTACTCATGACAAATGAGTCATGCCATGACAGCAAGCTACATCCAAGACAGCCTTGTCAAATCCTGTGTAGAAATATGTGCAGTGTCTCAGTAAAGGAGCTATTGCCAAAATTTTATCTGCTGAACATTCAGGTGCCAATTCTAAAAGTACTGGAAGAGGAACTTTTCTTACTGCAACTGGCCTGCTGGTATATGTGTAGAGGCATAGGCAGCCTGCCAGCATGAGGCAACTCCCTTGTGATTTTGTTAGGGAAACACCAGGTGATATGGTGCCACTGCCTAGCAAACAATTTCTTTCTCATCCCTCTTATTAGTACAGAGCTGATAGAGTTCTTAACATTTCAATGAACCAATGATAACAGCACTTACTTGGGGCTGAGGCGGTGAGCAGCACCATTCTGGTGCCTGGTGCCTTGCTTTCTGGTAAAGTGTGTGGGATAGCTGCAGTGAGGAGGAATGGCTGATAGACTTCATGTACTTTAGGGACAGTAGCATCTGAAGGAGAAGCTCTGAGTGTGAATCTAAGGATCCTCAGCAGTTTTAGTTCTGATATCTTCTCTGGAAGGATGCATTTTTAAAGGCCAGTTTTCATACAGTAGGAAGCTCGGTCTATTCAATTACCATAATTTTTTATGCTTTTAAGCTAGGTTTTTTTACACTTCCTTTCTTAATTCCTATGTTTACTTGTTGTCCTGAGGCTCAGTTTGTTGCTTGCAGCTCATTTCCATGCATGGTTTGTAATGCAGCTGAAGCAGGACTGCTGGAATGATGCCTCAGAGAGCTTGAGCTGGGCTATCAGAAGTAATAGTGCTGGGAATGCTTCTGTAACCTTGCTCTCTCAGCACATCTGTGCTCATTTCATTTCTAAGCTCTTTGCTCACTGGTCTGCTAAAGCCCCGTGGAAGATGGATTGTGAGTGCTCCTGTGTGTGTATTTCTGATCCTGTTTTTTCTGCTTAGTTCTGGTGCGGCTTGTTGTGGAGCTGAAGTCAGAACAGTACTTATACTGCATTTTGGATGAAAGTCAAAAGGAGGTCAGTGGAGATGAGTTCTCTTCCCTTTCCTTACAGTCTTTCAGAGATTGAGGAATGAGTGGCCCTGCAAACTAGAATGTAGCAGGGGGATCCCAGAATCACAGAATGATTTGGGTTGGAAGAGACCTTAAAAATCACCTAGTTCCAACCTTCCTGGCATGGGCAGGGGCACCTTCCATTAGACCGGGTTGTTCAAAGCCCCATCCAACCTGACTTTGAATGTCCTAAAGCCAGTTCCCCAGCTGTGATGTTGGCAGTGTTAGTGTCTACTGTGGAGTTTTTATATTGTTCTCAAGATGCCTTGCAGCCATAGGGCTTCATGATACTCTGGTTTCCTCAGATACTTCTTTTCCTACTTTACTGTTTCAGTTATATGAGGAGCTTTCCCTGCTTGTGCCACGGGCTTTTATTGTCTTCTTTCCTAGGTTTATGGTAGTCCCACAGGGTACAAAAAAAAGGGAAGTAGCAAAAGTGGTGAGGAATTAATCTGGTTCATCTGCTCATATAAGAGGTGGAGGGAAGAAAGAGGAAAAGGAGCAACAAGCAAGCAATTTCTTGAGTTAATTTAAAGACATTTTGTAGACTTAGTGTGGTATTCAGGGTTTTCCTGTGGGTTATCCTGAGTGGTAAGGAGGACCCATCTTTGGAAAACATCCTGTTCTGGAAAATTTTGCTTCACTGAGAACTTGCTGCTTTGGGTGCATTTCTGCCTTTGGACTGTGTCCTCAGCAGTAAAACATTTCCCTTCTCTGTCGCCTCCACAGCTGTGCAAAGCAACTACCATGAGAAGCAGCCTGCCCACATTTTCTCTCTTGGGCAAGCTGGCAGATGCCATCCCAAGCTTTGCTGATATACTGGTGGGAAAGCACAGTGAGTAGTATGTCATGTCCCACTGAAGGGTGGTATTCACAGCCCTAGTACACATGCATGCATGCACTCCACTCTTCCCCAGATGTGTTCATGAAGGTAACACAAGAACCTGTCCAGAAGTCAGAGTGGCATTCAGGCCTCCTGGGATTCAGGTCAGAACCTTCATAGCAGGCTTGTTATCGTGCTTTTAGCCAGGCAAAAGCAGCCTCTGTGAACTGAGGTTGTGGGTCTGCCTCACAGGCAGCATACATTTAGGACTTTTTTCCTTGATCCAGTGCTTGGGGATCTGGTGAGCAAGCTGAACTGTTTGTGGAGGGAGCTGGGATGATGGATCTTCATATGGTGAATAGTGAGCTCTTCTAGCTGTTTATTATCATACCTCTGCTCAGAGGGACAGATGGTGCTGAGCACATCACCTAATTGTGGCATTCATTAACCCGCATACACCAGTCTGTCCAGTAGGCTTTTGCAAGTTTTCAAGGGAAATAGGCTGGTGCTTTTAAAATGTCAGTGAATGTTTGCTGTTCCTCTTCCTCATACTAGATAATTTAGTGGATCATCTGCTGATGGGCTTGACGTACCCAAATGAAAGTATAAAGGCTGCTGTCTGCTACTTGTATGGCAAGCTATACTCTTCTCCTGTTGGCACAGAACGGCTCTCAGGACACTTTGAAGAAAGGCTTTGTGGTGTCTTCTTGAATACCCTGGCATGTGCACAGACAAAGGAGCTGCAGGTTAACTGTTTGGGTAAGAAACTGAGAGAAACTGCAAGGTGCAGAGGAAGGCTTAGAATGAGGAGGAAATCCTTGGCTGGTTTAGATGCTCTAATGTGGGTCATTCCATAAAGGATTTTTATGCTGCTTGTCCAAAGCCATCAATCCTTTCTGTTACTCCATAGCAATGAAGTGACCCAGACTGCTGCTGAGCACCCCCAGGTCCCTTTGTTCCCTGATGCCTCACATTTGCCCAGCACTGACTAATCTTCAGTCTCTTCAGAGCTTATGCTATGGCCTGATCTTCCCTCAAAGTATCTGAATGCAAATACTGTACATGGGCAGGTGGGCTTTGTAGAACAGTAGGATGGAGTCTAAAAAATACAGTCTTCAGATGTGGGGCATCATGTTAATTACATGTAGAGCTAATGTGGAACTTTCTTGCAGTTATCCTTCCAACTACATGTTTCAGCAGTTGCTGGGGAGCACAATTTCAGCCTTTCTGATATTACTTGTTTGTAAACCATCCAGGGAATTAATTTTTCCAGAAGGAGGCAAGCAGGAACTGGATTGCTCCTCAGCTTATCTACTCAGCTACTAGAAATAGATTATGATTTCTTTGAAAGTAGAATTCTGTAGCTCAGACGATACCCCTGTGAATTTTATTGATGTGTACTGATGATTTTCATTAATACCTGTAGCAGTGATCTATACTGTTACACTGAGGGAGTTTTTTGGAGTGTGGGTATCCTTTAGCTGAACCCAACTGTTTCTGTAAGAGCTTGTGAAAATAGAAGGAGAAGATAAATTCCTGTTCTCTAGGAAGTGTTCTAGGGAAAATGTTGTTGTTGGGGTCGTTGACTGCTTGGAGAAGAATGCAGGTCAAGAGCTCTCCCAAGAAACAGTCTAAGGTGTGGTTACTAGAAGAAGATAATACAAGCAGAGGGCTCCTGAGATGCACCCATGTACATACATGACTCTGAGAAGGAACAGAGAGCAGATCAGACCAGCAAAAAGTATCAGGAACAAGGGGTTGCAAGATATGGGGGTCAAGGCAGGATATGGGGACCAAGTGAGAAGTGAGAAGCTTCCTAAACTGGAGGTGAGGCCCTCTGGGAGTGGGGAGGAAGTTGTCAACAAGTCTTAGTCTGTAAATACTCTTGTGCTAATATAGTCCTCACTGCTGGATTGATATACATACTGCAGTGCTCCTCAGTATGGTGCTCATTCTTGCTCCCTCTTTTGCAGGTTTGCTAAAGGAGCTGCTGAAATCTGAGCATTTTGTATCTATTCTTATGAATAATTCAAAGACAGAGGAAGAGACTGAGAACCCTGACTTTTTAGAAGGGGAAAATCCACTGCCACTTGTTCTCAAAAAGGTGATTGCTGAAGTAGTAGTGAATTGTTGGTACATGTAAATAATTTGCTGGCCTGTAATGAACCTTTATCTAAGGAACTGTATATATAAAAAAGCAGTGTTCTGTTACCAACACTAGCAATAGAGGCTGCACTGAGAAATGGGGATGCATCTATTGATCACTTTCTTGTTCATTTCTGTATCCTGGAATGGGGAAAATTTTACTCCTGGCCTTAGCTGATTTTACTCACACTCTAGGTCTAATACAGCATATGCAGCACCAGGATGACTAAGCCTAGCGGCAGAACTATTCTTACTCATGATCTACTCTGTTGTGCTTCTCATGTGCTTTTTTGAGACTCTTTGGTTCCATCTTACCTTAGCAAGTTTAACCAGTGAAATAAATGCCAAAAGAGAGATCTTAATTTATGTTTTATATTTTAAAAAATAGAACAAACTGTTTCCTACTCACAGCTGTGTAGCTGACTTCCTTTCTCCTTCTGACTTTTGCTTCCCAACAGCTCTTGTTGACCAGAGATGAGTTGTTACAGGCAGCAAGTTCTCACTGTATGGCTTCAGTGCTGGTTCACTCTCCTAGCAGATATGCTTCTGCTTTTATCCATGCAGATGTCCCAGGTGAACAAATGCAGTAGCATCTTATTGTTCATTCCCTAGTATCAAAGCTGCCCTTGGCTGTTTGGTTTAGGAATCAGGCTGGCTCCATGAAATGCACTGATGGCATAATGTGGTGGCCATTTTATACCAGGTGATTTTAGGAGTTGAAGGGGAGATCATGTTTTCCACTGAAAATTTAGAAGCAGGTGTCACCAGGCAGAATGGAGTTTCCACAGAGAAAATTTGGCCAAGTCCTTGAGGTCAGGTTCTTCTTGCAGGACCTTAGATACAAGCCTAGGCAAACTGGGGTTCCATTTCATTCCACTAAATATTGTAAGTTTGCTCAGATTTTGGTCTAGAATTTAGCTTTAAAATGCAGTTAGGGGAGACGGTTTATTATTTCTCTGTAATCCTAAAAGACATAAATACTTTCATGATACAAATTCTTAGGGAAATGTAAAAGTCATGGGGAAGAAAATGGTCACTGCATCTGTGCAGTGCAGGTAAAGCTTGCTTTATGGATTTTCATTTGTGCCAAAGGCTAGATCCACAATTCAGCTCCTTCCTACTGAGTTTGTACTGGGAAGATGCCTGCCCATGGGTATCTGCTCTCCAGTCACCTCATTTTGAAGACTAGCATACCCCTGAGCATCTACTCTATTCTCCATTCCTGCCATTTCATAGTACAGCCATTCTCCCTGTGGCTGTTGCTATGTTTCCTCGTTTCCTCCTCCTTACTCTGCTGTTCTAGGAGCAGCTGTGCCATGCTGTGAGCAGCCTACCTCTTACCAGGGTGACCTTATTTCTGTGGGTGTTTGCAGAGTTCCTCTTTGAGTGTCTCTTGTGTAAAAGTGAAATCCTCACCTGGTCAGTGTACTGCTGCCTGCTCCTCTTGACTGAAGAACGCCTTTTCTTCTCCAAGTGTCACACTGTCTATGGTGAGTCATCAACCTTTCTGACAGCGAATGCAGTAATTCTTGTGCCTCTAGCTGAATTCCAGCACTTTGCACACAATCACAGTTTCCAGTCAGGATGGATAAAGGACTGAAAATAAGTGCCTATCAGACAAGTTTGTGATGTCCAACATAGCTTGAATTTATAGTGTCATTGTCCTAATGAGTTTCTGATGAGCATTAATTCATTATAATAACCAGTTATCATAATCGACACTCTCTGAGCTACTATTAAGTATTTCTGTGGGCATGCCTAAAGTAGATTTAGGAAGAATGGTTCAATTCCTTCTGTTCTTTGGGACTTACCTTCAGCAGTGAAGGTTGAGGCATGTTATGAGGGAGCTGAGTGAACACTCAACAGTTTTGGACAGTTGTTTCTGTTAGTAGCTCAGAAAAATAATTTTTCAAATCTTTCTTCCTTTTAAAAATTAATTTTGTTTCCATTCTGGAATCTGGAATGTTGAAAGCCTCTCTGTGACTTCTCTTGAACATGTATAGGTATTGAATCTCTGGTGAGGAGTCTCCAAGGTGTCCTGCTGCTGAACAATGTGGAGTTGCACAAGCAAGGGCTCCTGCTCTTCACTGAAATATTGAAACGGTAAGGGAGTACCCTGTCAGGCTTGCACAGGCAGAGTTTGATAGCCCAAAATGGAGGCTGTGGGGCTTTTGCATTTTAAGATTTTCTTCCAAGACCAGATACCTACACACAAGAGTTTTTGTGTTTAAAAGATGGTGCTGAACAATCTCATCTCTGTTATTCTTGCAAAGAAGGGCCTGATGATTGTTTCTGAACCTTGCAGCTTGTCTTGGCTGTGCCTGGATCTACCACTATATCTTCCTCTTCCTGCTTCCTTGCCAGTCAGGAATGTGAAATCTCTTTTCAGCTGTAAACAGAGCAGGGGAGAAGGCCAGGAAGGTACAGGAGTATGTGAGCAGGCTAGCTCCTGCAAAATTTGCCTCTATAACAAAACAAAGCATGCAAATTCTATGGCCTCTGGTCTTCTATCATCATCTGAACTAAATTCAAACTGCAAAAACAAATTCTAGGCTGAAATATTAATGTCTTCTGTCACTTTTTTCCTCCTGTTTTTTGTTAAGAAATAATGTACACTGGCTTGTTTGTCTTCTGTGCTTCCTGTTCCTACCTCTATGATCTTGTTCCTATCCTGTCATGCTAGTGACAGAGTTTCATTTTTGCCACTTTGATCCCCCAAGAGAGCCCTTGAGCAGAATTTTGGAAATGTCATAGTCAATTTTGTAGCAAGTGGCAGGGTAAAAAGGAGAAGAAAAAGCAGCAGTGCTAGAACAGTGTGGTGATGCCAGTGTGGGATCTGTCAAAAAGAGAAACCAGGATGTGGGGAACACTAATTACAGCATTTATGCTTGTAAAACAAAGAGAACACTCTGTGCAGTTACTCTAATTTTCTTGCACACCCATTATGTTTCTCTGAGCTTTGCCTTAGAAATAATGTTTTATTTAAATTATCTTATAGTGGGAAAAGGGATCTTGTGCTGGAACCTCTTGTCTTGGTTTTAGCTTGCAGCTGGATTCTCTTATGTAAGCGAGCCACACATTCTGGTCAGGTCCATGTGCTGCTCTGCTTGGCAGTTTGTCAGGAATGTTGGATAGCTCTCCTTGGAATGACCCTTGTCTCTCCCAGCGTAATTAAAGCGGCAGGTGCAGTTTGGGGCCCAAAGATGAGAGGCTGCAGGAAGCTGCAAGAGTGCTGCCCTTCACACTTTACCCCCAGGCCCCAAAGATACTGCAGTGCACCATACTGAAAGTGGGTTTGTGCATCTTGATTGAGTCAGCAGTACTCCTCCATCCTTTCCTCCTTGCATGAATCAGTGAAGACTTTTTTCTTCCTGATGTGTTTTACTTCAAAAGGTCAGTGATTAAAGAAAGGAAATACAGAGGATCAATAGAGTTACCCAGTGTAAGTAGAAGCAACTTGGAAGTTCAGTGTCTTGGCTCCTGATGCCTGAGTTCCACAAGTCCTTTTCCTTGCCATGCCCACCTCACAGCTTTTTCTCACGGCAGAATGTGAGGTGGCTGCAAAGCTGGGTTCCATCCCACTGAGTGACTAAAAAGAGTGGTTCTTCCTCTGTTCCCTTTTTGCCATGTAACTGGGCTACTAGCGTAGTTTCTACTGAAGTTCACTTTGCTTTCCCATTTGTGCATGAGAGCATGTGCTCCTGGCTTGCTTTAGTCAGGCACGACTGTTAGAACTGAATAACAGGGAATACTTTTGGCTCCTAAATCTGGCTCCTATCATGCAATGCTGCTTTTCTTGCTTTGCTTTGGAGGCACCCTCTGCCAGGCTGTTAGTGCCTCATGTCTGTATGTAGCTGCCTATCTTCCCCCTGCCCTCCCAACTGTACCTGACTTGCCAGGAGCCAAATGAGCAGGGTCTGCCATTTACACAGCTCTGTCCAATAATGGGATTAATGGCCCATTATATGTTGTCCCTCCATGCTCTCACACTGAATCCTCAAAGGTATTGGGCCATAGATTACCAAAATGTTCAGTCGAGAAGGGTTGTCAAAACAGTTGGATTGTGTTTATTTTCCTGATTACTGTTCAAGTTTCTGAAGGTTCCTGTCCTGGTAGCATCTGGCATTAGGAATGCGGTGAGAGAACCTATTCTCATGGCATTATCCTTATTCTAGGATGGTGATGTTTGCTTGTATGCTTAAAAATATAAGTTGCTAGATGAACTCACAAATGCCAGAGCAGATGGCCTGAACATGAAGTCCTAGGCACAGAGATCATTATATCTTGGCAAGGCTTTTTTTTCTTGTGCTTTTCATGTCAGTGTTCTGGAGTAGTCACACAGTTTTCCAGGCATGGTAGTGCTTCAGACTGACTGAAATTTCCTCTTTATAGCAAAGCGTGTACCTGCTCAAGTCTGAGAGTACCTCCTTGAGAGCAACTGGCTCTCAATACTGAAAAACATGGCTGTAGTCTCATAGCTCAACTGTCCATTTCCTCAAATGAGGGAAGGGCACTACAGTTACCTAACTCTGACAATATTCTCCTTGCTTACTTTGTTTCCTCTTCACAGGCAACCAGTGGAAATCAAATTATTCACAAACCGAGGTGTATGTATAGAAGCCATTGCTGTTTTGATGGAGACAGTGAACTGCCCAGCGCTGGAGGTGGCAGTGGAGGCTGTGAAAGCTGTGGCAGCTTTCCTGAGGTAGGCATGAATGTATTTGCAGACTTTTCTTCAGATACATCTGTTGATACCATCTTGGGCTTTGCGGTTCCCCTGTGGCTGTGTGGGTGAACATGCTCTGCAGTGGGACTTGTGGCTGAGGCAGGCGTGGGTACAGCAGAGCCAGCTTCCCACCCACCTCAGGAAAGCTGCCAGAGCAATGAAGCTGTGGAGGCAGCAAGTCATTGCAGCAAGGACCTAGTGTTCCAGGCAGCCTTGTACAGCAGCTGCTGTGGCTTTGTCAGTCTGTGCCCCATCCAGATTGATAAGAAGAATAAACATAAGACTCTGGACAGTCATGGGCTTCCTGAATGTAGTGGGAGCAGACAGAGCACTGAGGGTGTGTTTGGGCTCATGTGTGGCTGAAGACACTATTCAGATGTTGCGACCTTACTATGATCTATCAGAAGAAGTGGAAATGGCATATCAGAAGAGCAGTTATTTCTGATGGTGTTGCCTTCCTAGAGCAATGTCCCCAGCAATGACTGTGCATCTTGTCTTTCTCTTCACCTGTTAAGGAAGGACCATTTGAGCTCTCCTCCAGTCCCATATGAAGAGCTGCAGAAGCTTCTGGAGGCAGTGCTGAAGCGATGTGCTGACCTTTCCCCACCACAGAGTAGTAAGAGGCATGCAGTAAGTCAAAAGTTGTTGCTTGTTGGTAGGACTGACCAGGACAGGGATGATCTTCCATAGGACACTATGTGGATGTTTTATATATGTTCAATTCCCTTACTTACATCCCCCACGGCTGTTTGGTTCTCCGCTATTTCTTTTGATACTCTTGTCTCGAGATGGTACCAGACTTTGAAGCAGATGAAGATGGATCCTGGTGATTGTTATCTTTCTAAATCAGTGAAGTTCTGTGAGGCATTACTTGAGCATGTTATTCTCTTTACTTATGTCCAGTATTCCAAAGTCATTTGAACTTCCCCTTCATCTTGCTCCCACCTTGTAGGATGCGTTGGTCAATCTATTTTTTCAGCAATGAACATTCCTTGTTCTACATTCAGGTCAAGACTGTCACCATATATGCACTGTGAACAGTGAAGCTGTTCACTGAACAGCTTCAGTAAGGGAGCTGTTAGCCACTATTTGAACTATAGATCCTTTCCTGTTCCTGGCATCTGTAGTTAGTGTGATGTGCTGCCAGGACCTCTGCATCTCTGAGAAGAGCCCCGGGTGCAGATGGCTAGTGGAAAGACAAGGGCTGAGCCTTCTTGCTGTAGGCTTAGAACCAAGTAGGTTTAGATTGTGTGCCAGTAGTGACAAGAACACCTCAATGCTCAAAGGAGTAGCAGAACTCCAAATTCTTGATGAACTATTTTTAGACCCAAGTTCTGTGGTACCAGATATTTGCCTTCTCTGCCTGAAGAAGGCAGAAGTGCTCTCTGTCCCATAGGCAGATGTTGGCCAGTCAGTTTGCACACACACAGAGCTAGGTGTCCCTTTCAGAATTAGGAGCTTCACAGGAAGGAAATTAGACAGACGGTGAGGATATCCAGCCTGTGTTTAAAGGGAGAAAAGGGGAAATGATGATACCTCTGCCAGGGTATCTCAGCATGGAATGGGGAAAGAGTTCTGAACAGCCAGACGCCACTGTGTAGCTGTGCCCTCCTCTGGTATTACAGAGAAGACCACCACAACAGGTTAAGGCTTAAAGGCAGATTTAGAGTTTTTAGAGTTCCAGGTTGTCCCCAGTTTGGGCAAATGATTAACTCTGACGCTTCAGTTGGCTTCAGGCTTAACTGAGTGGGATGCTGTGTGGGAAGAAGGATTAGTATATAGATAGTTGCTTAAAACTCTGAGCAAAAGTAGAAGAACTTCTAAGACTTTATTGCTAAGAAAGGAGAAGAACTATTCTGTGTTGTCTCAAGAGTATTTGGAAGAAAGAAAATTAAAACAAACCCTGAAGTTTTCTCAGAAGAATTTAAAGTTTCATTAGCTGAAATGCTTAAAACTCAGATTAGATGAAATCATGGTAATAACAGACTCTAAAGACAGGGCAGTGCAGAATTAGTAGCTCTGTATCTCTGTCCTCCCTAGGAAGAGCACACAAGCTGTTTAACTCTGCCCTCTCTGTGAAAGCACTGTAGTAAAAAAAATGTATGAAGGAGTGAAGTGAAATCTGTTGTTCCTCCTGCTGTTGGTGTCAGAGGAGAGAGCTCTTTTTTTCTGAAAGTGGACATAAGATCTAAAAGATTTCTCTCCTTTAACAGGGTGATCTCCTATTCTCAGTGTCTCAGAGTCACCCGGCAAACAGAAATCTTGGTAGAGTTCATCAGAGACACGGTCAGTTCTTGCTCAATACCCTGGAAGGTTTCAGAAATGCTTGCAGGTGAGGACAAGTCAGGAAGGTGGGTGAATGGGTGGTGTGTCCATATCTGTCCATTCTTCTGTCCTAGTGACTATGTTCTTCCACCCAGCCCCACCACAGATATTTCACAGGTGAGTGTTCAGTGCATGGCACAGGTCAGTGAAACTGCAGAGTGAGTGGTATGTATTAATAGTGAAAGTTTTGTAACACCTGGATTTGTCTCCCATGAAATTTGCCTGGGACCTCTCAGTTTATTTAATGTTTTTGGGCTTTGAGGGGCTGCTTGAAAGTTCACCAAAACTGCTGATAATGTAAGAACTATTGAAAGATATGTGTGAAACAAGATTCCTGTGCTATGTGGTTTCACTGCCAGAGGGGATTAACCATTTAACAAATGTGTATCTGCTCCAGATGCTGGCCTTGGATTTGCTTGTGTCTGTGACCTGTTACTGAAAATGGGTTTATAGGCACCAGCTTTACCTCTTTTGCTGGATCAGAGCTATTTGGCACCCTTAGCTGCTCAGCAGACAGTGGTAGATGAGTTTGTGTATGAATCAGGATGAATCATACACAGTTTTTAGGGTGGTCTGGCCAAATTAGTTTTTGCCTTGCATCACTTGGGTCGGCTGAGATAATTCAGTCAGAAGCAGACATGCTTTTCTGCACTGACCTAGAGTCTTGGGGTGGTGTTAGAGGGCACTCAGGTTCTATCATGGATTTTTTATATAATCTAAGTGGTCCCTTGGCTGATTTTCACAAGGTTTGCTGTATTGTGCATCAGGCACTCTAGTATGGCTGAATACCAGTCTTGCCACACCAGAGCTTCCCATGACAGATGCTTTCTTCACAGAAACTAAGTCTTCCTTTCCCAACATGTACTGTTGTGCAGCCTTGATGACTAAGAGGTAACAGAATATGATTGTCAGATTCCTCTGTTTCCAACCCACTGAGTGTTTGATGGTCCTTGATGGTGAAA
Source organism: Anthoscopus minutus (assembly GCA_013399455.1). Lineage (NCBI taxonomy): Eukaryota > Metazoa > Chordata > Aves > Passeriformes > Paridae > Anthoscopus > Anthoscopus minutus. The sequence continues at coordinate 272,473 of VWYI01034001.1, forward strand.
TTGTGATTGAAATGTATTATCTGCTGGCTTCCTTTACAGAGTGAGGAGGTTTCCTCTTTCCTCTGTTATCCACTGTGTGTTTGCAGGTTAGCAGTGGAATTCCAGGGTGACTTCATGGCCCAGAAGAATGCTTTCACTGCCCCCAATTGTGAGAGCAAAGACACACTAAGCAACTTCTCTGAGTTCCTGTTGAGGATTTGTGACACTCTCTGCATCCCCATGGTCATGGTAGGATTTCTTTTGAACTTGGTCTGTTCCATGAGTACCTGGAAAGGTGCTTTCAAGTGCCAAGAGTAGGTTGCACAAATGTTTTCTTTGGGAAGAGTGCATGTCAGAGAACAACTGGGGCATTTGCCATTTTTCCACAGCCAAATATGGAATTATATTGTTCATGCAGAAGGTAGTGTATGCTCTCAGAGGGTGCAGAAATTCATAAAGTTTCCATGTAGATGTCCATGTCTTCAGACTGTGCAATCCCATTGCCTACCTACCATACTGTGGGATCCATTGCAGCTCTGGATGTGTCAGAAGACTGTTTCCCTTTCTGCCACTTTTTCAAAACTTGCTTGTGTCCCAGAGAGCAGCCGTGGTTTGCACCTGCAATTTCATTTCTGTACTTCTTCCCAGAAGGTGGTGATGAGGCTGCCCAGTCTGCACAGCAAGGACAGTGTTAAGCATTGTGCCTCAGTAAGGCCTGTGACATGATTTAAAACGTAGCTGTGAAGACTCATGAGGGTTTTAGTGCTCCATACAGGCTTGGCCCTAAGACACTTTGAGCAGAATTGTCAAAACACTGGGACTTTTGTTGTGGTTCCTAACATTTCGTAAGGTTTGCTTGTGCTTTGTGACAAGTACAGGTGTATGGATTCTTGCAGTTGTTAGGAGCTTGAAGATGTTTTGGTTTCTTAACCAAAGATGTTTTCTTAACTGATCGCTTGGTAGGCTGTGGTGGCATTGCTGTTCTCCTCCCTGACAGGAGGATGCAGTGCATGCCCAGTTTGGCAAAGCTAGAGTCAGTGTGCTGTTTCTTGCTCATTGAACTTGGATAATAATTAATAGACTGTGGGAAAATTGTCCTTTGACCTTCAACAAGAATGAGTTGAGTCATTCTGTTCTAAACAGTTCAGGGCTGGACTCAGTAGAGCTCAAATGCCTGTGTTTGCCACTGCTCAGTGATATGCTGAAACTCAGGTGTTAAGTGTTGCTGAATTCAGGTGCACTTAAACATATGTCCTATGTTGCATAGGAGAATTATCCAGCCATCTAAAGAGGAGTAACTTCCAAGGCAATGTGGGCAGCAATGTCACTCACTGTGCATTAAGGCCTAACTGCTGGAATCCAGAAGAAGTTTCATGTCTGGTGTGATGTCTTGCAGAGTCACCAGCACAGCTCATAGCGCTGGCAGGGGGGAGTGTTGGCTGTGCTCAAAGTGCTCTGTGAGCTTGCTCTGCTGCCAGGCATTTTAGTAAAAGAACTGCTACTCCAGTTGTTTGGATTTAGAAACCTGACTTTCTGGGCAGGCAGGAGGCAGGAATAAAGCTGCTGCTTTAGTGTTTATAGCATCTTGTGCACCTCATCTATTCATCTTTCCACAGAGCTATCTGGAGAGGGCTGTCAGCCCGTCAGTGACGGAGGTTTTCATCTCAGCACTCAACACTCTCTTTACAGTGGTGCCAAGCATGCGAAATAAGTTTTCCAAGAAGCTGGGTATGAGGGTATTGTGGGATCATGTTCTCTGTGCTCTTAACTGGTGGAACTTGCTCCTACTGCATATTACTGAGGCAGTGAGCCTAACATTGAGGCTTTATGTGAAGGATTCTATTACATGTTTATATGAGTAAGAATAGAGTGCATAGTCATGTTCAGCAGGATGGAGAAGTTATTTGGTCTAGCTGTGATGATGGGACAGGTTTTATTTTGGATAAGATTGTTGTGTTGTGTCAGCATTATCGTTCCCTCTGGAATAATTCAGAATTGAATTGGCTGTTGCTGTAGACAGGGATTATGTTGGAATTGTTGGTGGGATTTTACTATGTAGAAATCCTAGTTTAGTCTATGTATGCCTTATTCTTCACACATCAGAGAGGTGATGTAGACAATTTTCAGTTCTAAACATGTGAAACTGGCAAATCTTCACTTCTCCTACTGAGAAAACAAATGAACCTCAGATACTTCCCTCACACCCAAACTTGGAGTAGTTTATTTTCTGAGAGGCAGCCTAATATATGTGTTCTTACAGAGATGGCCTGTCTTCTTCATCAGGCTTATATGGAGATGTGTGGGGGTGGTTATGGGACCTGCCTACTCTTTTTCTCATCATACATGTTCTGTGCTCTTCTGACATTTCTGTCCTGCTTTCTGTCTAGCATCCTCGTCCTTCATCCGACTGACTCTGGAGCTGAAGGCCAGATTTTGCTCTGTACAGAGGTATTGTGACGTGTGCATTGTAAGTAAGCCAAAAATGTCCAGATGGGAAAGTAGATCATGACTTATCTAATACACCTGATTAGGCAATACAAGAGGCTGAAAGACTCAAGAATGGTTGTGTCTTACTGAAAAATGTAAATGGTTACTGACAATGGAAGAGCTTGATGTGGGAGAAGGGAGAAGCCATTGGGTAGGGGGCGGATGGATTTACACAGCATTGTGAGAATTCTGTGCTCTGTCATGAGTTGCACAGATAGAGATAAAGCAGCCTGACTTTGGAGTAGTCAGATCAGTGACTGTTCTGAAGAGAAGTACCAGTAACATCAGTTCCATCTGAACTCTGGCTTCCTAGGCATATACTACTACTGCTGTTGTTCCTCATGGTGTGATAATGTATTAGAA
>VWYI01034001.1:275349-303238 GCA_013399455.1 Anthoscopus minutus
CAGTAGCAGGAATTGCAAAAGATCTCATGTAGTAGAGGCAATGATTTCTAGGTTGAGGAGTATTTGGGGAGACTCTCTGTGGGTCTGCAGAGATGTTTTACGTCCTCTTTCCCATGACTGTACCTCATTAAAAAAAGTAAACAAAACACACAGCACTCCTAGTCCAGCTTACTAGTGTGGAACTTGAAGTGGGAGCCTTTGTGCCTGTGAATGGTGTGTAGTGGGAGTAATCTAGGTCTCTGAACAGAGCACTGCTGTGCCAAGGCTGGTGTGTTGCAGATGTCTGGTTATGTCCTGTTCTGCAGGGAAATGGTTGAAGAGAGAAGTACCTGGAAATAGCTGTTAGTAGCCCTTTTAGTTAATATTTTGCCATTCTTCAGTGTTAACCCCTGGAAATGCCCATGCTAAAATATCTAAGTGTTGTTTGCCAGTGGAATCATGTATTGTGAGCTACCCTTAAGCACCTCCCATTCTCTGCAGTGTTAGGGGTCCTGTCCTGTCCTGTCCCTGTGTAGACAAGGTGTGATGGTTGTGAGAGTACTCCACTGTATTCACATTGGCCCAAGGCATGAACATGTGCACTGTTGTCACTGCACACACCCACAACATCTGTGAGCTGACAGTCCATTGGGAACTCATCATTTTCCTGGAAGCCTAGGTTCGCTCCTAGAGTCTTCTTGTGATGGGGCAGGTGCTTGTATCTGATCATTCAGTAGAATGAAGTTCTGGCAGACAGTGTGTGATATCAGAAGTGGGAAAAGGATATTTCTAGCCTTCTGTACTGTCTTTTTCTGCTTTTCTTCCCAGTAATCCTGTCCTGAATCACACCTGTTCCAGCTTCCTCTGCAGTTTATGTCTGAACCTTTACTCAGCCACAGAGAAGACGAGGACTTCTTCTCAGGAGGGCAAGTTTGGGGAAAGAGAAAGATTGCTTCATTTAGTTTGAGGCCCTGCCACCCTCTGTTTAGGCAACAGATGAAAAAAAAATTAGAAAAGGACAAAGGAGAAGAGATAGGAGGACATACATAGCTTGAGTGAGAGTTTTTTTTTCCCCAGCTTGTTTTTAAGCTGGTCCAGCAAAGATGAGGACAGAAAACACTCAGAAAATGCCTTTTGAAGAGTTTGGAACCCTACTTGAAATAATGCATTTCATCTGCCTATGGTTTTGTTTACATGGCGACATTTATTAGCACAGCTGTGCATGCTTAATTGAAGCAAAATTACTTGCCACATAGTCACTCATATCTGCAGATCAAGGTAATTTTTTACCCCTGGCATACTCTTTAAAACTTTCCTGTCTATACTGTAACTTTCCATAATAAGTAAGTCCCAAACAAATGAGATGAAAGTTTCTACATCAGAAAAGCCACTTTTCCCATTACAGTGGCTGGTCACCATCCAGGCAGCATCCGCAAAGGGCTTGGAATCTCAAACAGAAGTGTCTTTTCATCCTTGAAGCCAACTCTGTTAAAATGGGTCTCACACCACTATTGATGCCAGATCATAGAGGTGTGCTTGGTATATGCAGTTGTTCCGTAGACATTGCTCATCATTTCCTGCCTGCTTATATTTTTATTTCTAGAGCAAGAAATATCTGAGCTCCTGCAGAAGGGTCTGCCCCAGTTAAACTACACCATTGCTGAAAGCCTTCTCCTCCTGTCTGAAACCCCTGAGCCTTTCTTTTTAGATCAGTCTCTTTGCAGCCACCAGCACTGTTTCATACTACTCTTATACTTTGCCTACACCTTTGGGGACAGGTAAGCCGAGAGTATGCAAAGCAAGTGGGTTGTGGCCATTACATACCATGTATTGGTGGGTAAAGCATATCTATTCTTACTGTTTCCACTCCAATCTCCTTCAATGCAGGTTTGTTCCAGATGCAGAATTATTTCTGGCTATAAGAAATTTTATATCAGCACAGGACCATGGAGACTATCCCCCTCCCCACATACTCAGAGCTGCACTTTACCTCCTTGCCGTCTGTCAGGACAAAGGCAAAGCCTTGGACATGGTAAAAGAAGATGTCATTCCTACCTCTTGGAACCTTTTTGTTGCAACTATGGTTTCTCCCCACTCACATCAGCCTTCTTGTAGAAAGTATTTTGGCATAGAGGATGAGCAGTGAATGAGTGAAGACTGTGCAGTGCATCTACACTCTGGAAAACTAACTATGAAAATCCACAGGGGAATATAGATTTGACAGAATAAACTTGTATATGTGTGGGAAGTGTAATTGCGTTGGATAGGCTGTGAATTCACATACAGAATATAATAAATTTCATAACTTTGGTCTCCCAAGCACATCTCCAGCCTCTACAGCAGGCTTTCTAGTGTTCCTCTATGGCTCTTTGCTGCTGCACAGCTTTGAGCTGTGCATAAAGCCTCCAAGTTTCTTAGCCTTTGTGATGCAAATGGGGTTCACAAAATGATGTTTAACTGATGTATTTGATTGTGCTGAAAAGGCAATGTGACTATTTCTCACATAAAGTCTCATCACTTCAGGTGTTTTATATTCAGTATTAGTGATTATTTTGTTCTCATTTTCCCTTTCTCTCTTACCAGAGGTCTTTGTCTACCATAAGAAGGATCCTAGATAATCTTCCAGATCTGAGCTTGGTCTATGTCCATTGTCCTCTCTTGCTGAAATTCTTCCTGCACTACCCTGAGCTTATGGGGAGATTTGGACACCAAGTCCTCCAACTCTGGTTTTCCTGGGAAGACTGTAGGCAGTCTGAGGCTGAAGAAGGTGATTTTGGCACATCTGATCAGCTGAACAATGCTAACCCCCTGCTTCCCATACTGAAGAGCAATTCCAGCATTTTGCTTATTTTACTGGTATGTGGCTTTCACAAGGACAGGCTGCTATCCTGGCCCTGATTTGGGAGATTTTTTGGTTCTTAAAGCTTTAGTTATGTTGTGAAGCCGAGGATTTTGATAGAAGGGGCCATGTGTGTATACACAGACTTCCACCTGTCAGGGAAGGCTTATGTGGATAATGGGACTGTGTATGTGTGTTCTCTGTCATCCATCTACTATGTCAGGAAGGGATCCTTTGAGAGTTGGCTGGAGAGGGATCTGAAGGGTCCTGCTGATGTATGCCATGAAAAACCCCATTCCTTCCTCTATTCAGATACACATCTGGATACTTCAGATTCTTCAGTGCCAGCCTTTGAACAAGCTGTTTTGCAGATTTGGGAGCAATGCTTTGTTTCTGATAGGTGAGAAGGGTATATGAACAAGAATTTTGAAAAAGCAGCATGCAGAGAACAGGTCTTTCACACAGCTTTCTGTTTGTTTGAGATTTTCATTTTGTCTGGTTTCAACTGGAGACTCTTGTCGGAGAATTTTGAACTACTCTTGAGTTTTCAGGGCTGCAAATAACATATTTTATTGCTCCTAAAAGATAAAATACAAGTCTTGTGATAGGGAAAATTAATCAGTACAGAAGAGAAAGGGACTTTGAAGTAGCAGGCTAGTGTGTTTGCCTTTAGCTGGTGTAGTGAGCTCTATTAACCCATGTAATAGTCACACAATCCATGTGCTGATGGCTGCTTGGAGTCCTTTTCTCACCTCCACTGCTCTCGCCTTCCTATCTATCACCCCTCCCCATCAGTGGCCTCTTGTCCCATGAGTGTTGAGCCAGTCACATAGTAAATATTTGCTAACTTTTTCACAGAAGAACATGAGATTTGCCTGTAAGGGAAAAAGCTAAGAGCTGTGATATTTCTTCTCCAGTCCATTAGAGAAATTAAAAGTATCATTGAGAAGGCAATGTCAGCAGATGGTAAAGAAGTAAGAGGAAGCAAAGCCTGACTCTGAGTGAGCATCCATTGGGCATTAGAGAATGTGTTTGTTCTGATCTAAGAGGCTGTGGAGTAAATTTTAGTATCTGAGGTTACTGAAATGACTGACAGGAAGACTCTTATGTAGGGCAGTTCTTTCACAGTTTGGATGACATTGCCAAGTAGGTAATAACATCCAGGCATTTGATACCATTGCAAAGCATTAGTAAAAGTGATCAATGAGTTTACATATCAGGCCAAATTAAGGAGGTGAAGTGTCCCATGAGGCTTGTCCATTCTGTTACCTTTGCTAGTAGTTCTGGAACCTATCACTCCATAAACTGAAGCACATCTGTCAATAAGCCAAGCATAAACAGCATCTCCCTTCCCTGAATGGTACAACATTCCTGCTTTCCCTTTTCTGTCTTCTCATATGCTCTTGCAGAAATAAATTCATTTAGCTTGGTTCCAGTCTTTAAAGTGAGTTGTAATAAATCACAGGCTTTGACAATTCACCTTTCAGTTGTGGAAGAGCATAATCAATCTGAATTTAGATAGACTAATAACACAGTGTAATATGCAGGGATAAATATACTGTCAGACATAGAGAAAATTATGAGATGGATAACCTAAGCCTCAGAATGCACTAGTGGAGTGGAAAGGCCTCTGCATGGTACAGTGAAACAAAAATGAATGTCCTTCCAAGGATGACTTATTTGCTTATCTGTTTTACATAATTATCTGGATTAGATGTAACAGATGGTTAGTGACTTCATCTGAGACCTTGAGCTTCTGGGTAGGAAAGAACCTATTAACACTGGACCAGGACCAGGAAGGCTGTGGCCATTGGTTCATGTCATTTTGTGCTGTATGTGTTCATCTGGGGGTGAATGTAGTCATGATGACACACTGTCTCACTTGTCTTCTCCATGCTCCAAGTCTGAGGTACTCACTCAGAGAACAGAGACATTAGATTACATTCCTGAATGTCATATGAAGCAGATCTGTGTCAGCAGAGATGATTGTGCAGACATCTCCGTGCCTTTTATTACTGAAGGCCTCTGGTAGAGGCAGGAATTCAGCTTAGAACTAGAGAGCTTTTTCTGGCACAGACAGCCTGTTGCTTACCCTATTTGCTTTCCTTGGCTACAGGGTCCCACAGCCATTTCCTCTGCATCATCGAAGTCTGGTTGCATTACTGCTGTGTGATAGGCAGCTGGGGGAGGCAGAAAGTTGTCCAGGCAGGCTGTAGGCTCAGTTGCTGAACAGTTTCCTTTTTATCTTTTCAGCTCTAGCATTTGCAATGCAGGAGGCAGGACTACTGCAGGAATAGAGGAAGGGTAGTGCTGACCTAATAATATGTGTTGAGACGGTCATATTATGTCAGCACTACCAGGCTTTTTCTGTCTCATATTTATACAGCTGCCTCTGTACATGCTGTGCAAGTGAATTTAATGTTATACACCTCAGCATGAAGACTATGTCCAAATTATGGCTACTGGCTGTGGGATTCAGTTCAGAGAGTCCAGACAGAGCCTCATAGTCAAGAGGCAAACTTGTGAGCTGTGTACATGACTCTTCCCTTTCCTGTGAGTGATTGCTTGCCCAGCTTATATATGTTTCATGTAGTTTAGCTATGTTACTACTGCACATACAAGGCTGCCAGCCTTTTGAAAGTTAGGAACTATGGACTGACTCATAAGCTTGATTTTAGGCAATCATCTTTAATATGCAAGCTGATTTTCCAAAACAACAAGAAAAGCAGAGGTGCCGGAGATTCTGTTCTCTTGTTTAGGTCTCACTTGTCTAAAACTGTGACCTTAAACGTATGTTACCCTTACACTTACAGAGCCAAATCATTCTTTAAGTGGGATATTACTCAGAGGTGCCTAACAGACATGAGTCCTTCTGCTTTATTCAGTTCTCTGTTTAATCAGGACATACTTAATCTGAATGGTGCTTTATTAGGCTGTTTCCCAAGGCACCAGATTAGCATAATGGTATTAAATAGTGGTGACTTCTGTCTAATAAGGGTAGAAATGTAATGTGTGTGTTTCTTCCTTTGCAGGACCTGGTCTGCTCAAGCTCTGTGGAAGTGGCTTGGAAGGTGTTGATTACTCTAAGGATCTTCCTGGAAAGAAATGAGGATGTCCTTGTGTGTGACCTCCTTCGGAGCCGATTTTTACAGATTCTGCAGCAGCTGCTGGTAGAGAGTAGCTCAGCCACCCTACAAGGTGACCCCACCTCTGTGACTTGATCTTGCTGTAAGATCAATTGTAGGGACACAGTCTGGGGTAAAGTGGTTTTGAATTGCTGAAGTAGCTTCAGTACATACCTCCATGAGGAAATTTATGGACAGAAATGTACTTAGTTAATTATATCTTAATTTAGTTTCCTTTTTCAGAGATTAATTTTGAAGTGAGGGCCTTTTTTTCTAATTTATGTTGTTCTGGCTTCAAACTGTGATTGTTAAACCAAGGCAAGGTTCTTGTATACCACTGCCAGTGTTCAAATGGAGAGCTGTGTTGGTAAATCTTCCTACTTGAACAGGGGCCCAACTGGTGGCTGAAAGACATCCTCCTTTTTGCTTCTTCTTTGTGCAAAACAGTTGGGTGTGCCCGAGTATACACAGTTCCCAGGACACAGAGACCAGAAGCAAGGATTGAATCATTCATGATATTGATCCCCAGACAGGGACTGTGGTATTAGCGTATCTTTTAACTCTGTTAAATCTCTGAAAGGGCGCAGGGCTGTGACTGGGGGAAATCCCTGTTTTCCTTACTGGCCCTCTGTGATGTTGGAACTGCTGTCCCACTATGAAAGGTGCTGTGCAAAGCAGTCTGTGAGCTTGAACTAAAGAGGTAGCTGTGCTAGGATGTCCTTGGTTCCTTTAGGATAGAGACTTAGCACAAATTTTAGTTGTTCCTGAGAGGGGCTGCTGATGCTTTTAACAGCTTTGCTCTGTTTCAAGTATTTTGTTGTGCAGCATTTGGGATGGAGACAAAAAGGAAAGCCTTTTTGCCTTACCTCCAGCAAAGTCAGTAGGCTGGAGAAGAGGAGGAGCATTGAAAGTAGGAGCATGGTAGAGCATGAGGCTACAAGATCTGCTAGATCTGATCTTGTCTGGAATTGTGCAAATTTGAACTTGTCGTGTCCCTCTGCCGCTGATCTAGGGATGCCAGGAGCTGTAGGGAGGCAAAGAATCCATTTCCTATAGTGGGAGTCAGACGTATTCCTCCAAACCACTGGTGATGGAGATAGGACACTGATCTAGAGGAGCTTTTGCAAGATTTGAGCCCTTCTGCTGCTACTAATATGTGTAGCTCTACTTCATATTGCATCTGCAGCTTGTTAACTGACGTCCTGGCAACCCATCCAGAAAGTCGAACACCAGATGTACTCTGGAGACAGACTTCCTTGTCTGCCAGCACACAGGCAGCTGGCTCTCTGTCAGGCCTAGGTTTGTTAAGTCCAGGGGATCCCTATTCAAAGAGCAGCTTGCTTTTAGACAAGAAAGAGGCCCAACAGGGGGATTTCATTAGGAATATGTCAACATTAAAGACACCCGTAGATGTTTCCTCCTCCAAACGGGAAACTCATGAGCCTTTGTGAAAATGTTTACTGACGGTGATAGTTGCTTGCTGTAGGTATGGCTGTATACAATACAAAATCTTTACCTGTATACAGCACTGCAAAAAAGTGAATAGTAGGGAGGGGATTGCCCTGGGGGTTGGTGGTCTAAGTAGCTCCATTTTTCTTACATACAGGCTTGCTGTGTGGAGTTCTCACTTCTGTCTGTGCCCTGCCCTGTGGGATGGGATGGACAGCATTTATCCAGTCTCATAAGATGGAGAACAACAAATACTGTGCAGCTAGGCTGCTGTCAAAAGTATGACAGTGGTGGTCAAGTGGGCAGGAAGAGAGCAGTCTGGAAAGGGCTAATGACTTCTATCTAGCTTATTAGCAGTATCAAAGTGTGAGGAACATGCTCCCCACATGGCTCATGATGGTTGTAAATGACCCTAGCCTCTTTTTCTCCCCTTCTGTAGTTGCTCCTAAAATGGTGTTGGCAGGATTCAGATGTGACTTAGACCAACCCAGAGTGGCAGAAAGGGGACCTCATCCACAGGGGACTGTAGAGATGAGAAATTAAGTTGGGGCTCTGTGTGTGTGTGTGTCCTTATTCTTGAGCCAAAAAATTAACAATTCCTGGCACACTTTCAGGTACAACAGTTTGGAGTTCACTGTCTGTGTCTTTCTTAGCTAATAGGAACCTGCCTGTTTTGCTGAGCCTTCTTTTCCTGGTTCAGCTGCGGAGCAAGGGCATAAGGGAGTTGGACAGCACTGACTTCAAGCTGCTTCATCAGGGTGAGTATGTGCATCCATCTTCTCCCAGGAAAGTGTTTGTTAATTGCTCCAAGATGATTAGGGGCTTGCTCTTTGTCCTTTGAGAGAAGATTGACCTTGCATTATAGTAGTGGTTGTTTAGAGATACTTTCATAGCCAGAGCATTGTAAAGAGCTGTGGTAACTAATTCAGTTAAGAAGACCCAAGTTCTCTTCCTCTTGCTTTTACAATGCATTTTTTTGTCTGAAACCTCACAAGGTGGCCAAAGTATTCCCCTGACCATGACATGATTTCAGAGTCATTGACTGTTGTTGATTTGACACATGACTACATGGCTGGTGTGCTTCCTAAATCCTGTCCATCCTTGCTGTAACAGTCTTGTGGGGTTTAGGCCACAGTCATGTCCTGTTAGTCAGCTATCAGGAACCAGCAGTCTAGTGAAACTGGGCTTTCCTTGGAATGTGAATCCAGAGTATGTGGCTCCCAACCAACTGCAGTTCTTTCCCACTCCACCCCAAAGACTGTGTTTCTTTACCATACTATAACCTGCTGTCTTGTCTGATGATCCTTACTTGGTGGCTTCTGCTTTCTTACTTGGCTACTGGAGGTTCATATAGGCTGTGAAAAAATAATAGGTACTAGGACAAAAATTCAGCTGATCCATCCTCTCATTTCTTCCCTGCTCTGACAAATTGGTTCTCCAGCAGACTTTGAAGGACTATCCCCTTCAGTTTGAAATGTTTAATATCTCAGGGCCGCCTGTGTTGCCCTTGTAAAGAAGCAGCATTTCTCAAACATTAATTATCCAAGGGAACTAGGAGTATGGAATAACCATAGCCTCTTTATCCCAGCCTTTTTAGCTGCTTTGATTTTAGAACACAGCTCAGCTTCTCCCAGGAGTCACAAGCTGCTTTTGCTCTTGCTTTCTGCTTTGTATTTTTCTGCACAACTCTCTCCTTACTCCATTTATTCCTCCCTTGGCCTGCAAACTGTATTCTTCAGGGGTGGATGTGCAAGACACTCTTCTCTAATGAGGCTTCTTAGATGGAAGGGGCATGTTGATCCATGCTTTTTGAGAATTGCTTACTCAAATTGTAAGCTCTTCAAAAGATCTCCAATGGCAGTTTTGCTGAGCCCTGCAGTCCTGGATTTCCCTCCCTAACTCTTACTAAACATTGTTGTTAAGTGTTTGGTGCTTACAACAAACATGACATTTTACTTCTAGTGCGAGCAAAGTTGGTGAGCACAGCTCACCATGGCTTTCTCCAGTCTGGTCACCATGAGAGACAGTCACATCGTTGTTTATGCTTGTTCTAGCACTAGAATCAAATTCACACTCTAGAAACAGATAATTAGCACTGCAGTTTTTTTCATTGTGGAAAGAGATAACCCAAAGTCCAGTGCTTTTGTATTCGTTACTGCCTGATGTGATATCTGCCCCTTCAATTCCTCCTGCCTCTGTTATCATTCTCCACTGCACTGTCCACTCTAAAGCAAACACTGAAGGGCAGATGTTTCTTGCTTTGTCTGTACCATGCTCTGTTTATTTTCACATTGTCTGAATTCCCTCCCCACTTATTTCATGTTCTGAGGTGCTCTGTTAAGTTGGTGACTTTGTTATACATATTCTTTTGTTTCCAGTCAGTAATCTCTGTGGGAAATGCAGGCCAAGGGACACTGATCTCCTGCAGCCATCCTTGAATTTTCTGTACTGGAGCCTTCATCAAACAACACCTTGTAGTCAACAGAGAGGTGAGGGAAGACTATATTGATTGTTAAGTTAATTTCAGTGAGGTTGTAGCTTGACAATCAGAGACTGTATTCTGTCTCAGCAGGTAAAGTGGATGTTTTCCCACCCAGACCCAACATTATAATTAAAGACCATTCTGTACTTTGGATGAGGTTTTTTATGTTGAGGAGTTTGCTTTGGTGCTGCTGCCTTCTGATGATTCAAGAATTGGCTGCTGAAAGACAGAATCACTGTATTTTTCTTGTTCATAAACACAGCAGTGGGCCTTTGATGCCTAGCTTGAAATATCCTGGTATTTTCATAGCTGAAAAAATTAAACAGTACTAGGAAACAGCTCTAACTGACCTTCCTACTGTGTTGTTAGCTGATTAGCTGGCTGAGCAGTTGCTTGTGCTTTGGGAGATGAGTACCAGCAGCTGGACAGCCTTACTCAAATGAGCTGTGGTAGCTGGGCTACCTCACTGCAGCAGGTGTGCACTGCACTTCTCTTATGCTTATCAAGCTAGTTTAACCTGTGCCATCCCATCACCCTCTCTGATTATGTTTCTCCCATGCAGCAGTGGCTGTGCTGCTCTCCAACGTGTCCTTGTTAGAACTCCTGCAGAAGGTTTTGGAATGCACCTGGCTGTGGTCCCCTACTTCCAGACGTGCCTATCTGTCACCTGACGATGCCTTGCTGTGCTCTGGATGGCTGTTGGTGGCATCTCTTTTGCTTTTTCAGCATCGCTACAATACTGAGGTTAGAACCACTCTAGTGTTCAGAATCAGCACATGGATAAACCTTAAAAATAAATATATGAGTAAATATATATATATATGAAAATGTTTTGCTTTGGCCTGAAGTCTGATAATGTTGATTTCTCTTTTTTTATTGTCCACAAGTTATTCCCTGCTGTAGCTCTCCAGCAGGACTGGAAGCTAGTATGTCACTGAAGGTCAGAGACATGAATCTTTGAAGAGTTAAAGAAGGGCACAAATCCTGTGGGGAGAAGTGCATATCCAGCCTTTCTGATTCAAATCACTTTCATCTTCAGGACAGAGCAAAATACATTTTAAAACCTTTCTCAAGGGAAGCCTGAGGGTGGAAGGCACAGTGCCCATGTTGTAAACTGCTTTTTTGTTACTAAAATGATCAATAGTGGATTAGAACCTATTATTGGCAAGTAAATGTTCAATATTAGCAAGCTCTTAAGAATGTGGGCAGCTGTCATTATATTTGGTGCTTTGCAGTCCAACAAGATATCTAAGCGGGAGCTGTCAGTTCATAATGGAATTACAACTTTGAAGGAAGCACTTTCCAATGCCAATCAATATAAGGAAAAATGTTTCCTTTTGAAGTATCTACCCAGACCTCTCTTGGTATGGAGTTAGAGAGCATGTCATGAGTTGTGAGCTCTGCTCTTGCAGTTATGCCCATCAGAGTATGCTCTCTGGGAGTTGGTACACCAGTTTGCAGATGATAAAATCGCATTAAGGACATGTACACATGTGCACAGAAAAGCGAGGGTTGGATTTCTAGTGCTGAGGGAAGATGTTTTCCAGAACAGCCCAGACCAAATCTGCCCCCATTACTTTGTCAGCATGCAGCCTCTGCTTAGGGCATAGAGCATGGTACTCATACAGACTGTCAGCTGTGGGAATGCAGCCTGGCCCTGTTCTGTGAGCTGCTAATGCAGCCTGCCTTCTCAGTTTCCAAGTCAGGGCTGTGTCTGGTGTTGTGCCAGTCCCAAATGACATTCTAGTGTCAAGTGTTGAGCTTCATCTCCCAGGAGTGACACTCAGCTCGTATTGATCCTTGAAGTGCAACCATTTAGCAGCTTATACGCCTGTTGCTTGGTTTTATCAATACCACTCACTTGATCTGCTATGATATACTACCCAGAAATGTTTTTGCACCAGAGATGAGGAAAGAACCTACAGATACAGCTGGGAAATGGAAACGTTTCAAGACTGCTTCAGTGTTTCTGATCTTCAGCATTTCTAAGTGTCAGTGTTTCTGATCTTCTGCTGAAGGGGAAGAAGTGGAAGAGTCACTTCTCTTGCTCTTTCTGTTGTTTAGTGTAGCTGGAGCTGCACAAAGTGTCATGGAGACTCTCATAAGAGCACCTTTGTGGCTGTGATTGTGAGCTGATGACAGGCTGTCTCCCTGAGCTTGCAGTTTTTTAGAGGAGAACAGTAGCTTCAAGAAATGGCCACATTCATCTCAGGCTGATGTTAATAGTGAGGACTTGTCTGGCCATAGCCAACTTCCATTTTAACTGTGTTATTGCTGCTGGCTTTACCCTGTGAATAAACAGGGCTCATGGATGATAGGCTATTAAAGGCTTTGGCTTGTCAGTTCTAAAATGAGTAGCCACTGCTACCATGTTGCAGGAGCTACTCCTAGTTCTCCTGTGGAATATTTCTCCCTTCAGAAGAGTATTTAAAGGAATCAGCCCTGTGATCCGTATGCCTGCCTTCCCATATCAACTCTCTGGCTTACTGAAGAATTTGAACCCTTCTGCTGTTCTCTGAGGCTTTATGCCATTGCTCTTAAATGGCTGTTCTGTGAAGGAAACAATGTATTGCAGATTCCTCTCTTAAACTGACGTTTCCTGTTTCAACCCAGTTCCCAAGTCCCTAAACTCCTCTGCCACTTTCACCCGTGCAATAGTTCCTATCCCTGGGCTCTCAGCAGTCCCCAGCTCCAGAAGGCAACGACAGCTTCTGGCCACTGCTGCTTTTTGGCTGCCTGGCTCCTCAGTCTTGCTGCCTGGCTCTGTGGCTAAGGTACAGCCATGTTTTGTGGTGGCTCTTCCTGCCACTTGACATGCTTGGCAGGCTGACAGCCACATGCCAGGGGTCCTGCAGGGAGTAGTGAGAGCAAGACAGACAAGGTACACTATGGTTTGGAAGCTGTGCAGTTTGGGCAACTAGTGGTGAGTGATATGTGAGGGTCCAGTGATGTAACTCTCCCTTCTGTGTCAGCCTCCTGAAACCGTGTTGCTGTTCCCTTGGTTTGCCATGGGCATCATGAGGTAGTGTCTAAGAACTAGAAGTATTTAACAGAGCTTTCTACCTGCTCCAAACCAGCACCACTTTGTCTCTTCTGTTTAATTCTCTTCTAGGTTCACCAGACACTCTCTGTAGACCTTACAGAAGTCCTGAATGCAGTCATCTTCAGGAATAAGAAGCCACTCCTGCTGTTAGGTATTTTGCATCTGTTAGGAGGATTTGTCTGGAAGCAGCCACTAGTACCATGATAGAAGCAACAAGGGAGAACTGGTGGCTATGGAATGGAATGGTGGGGGTGCTAGAAGGAATCTGGAAACTTAGGTCCGTTTCACTTTGTAAATGTGTAACTAGTGGTGAGAAATGGCAAAAGGGAACTGTCTGAAGTTCTGTGTTTGGGCAGATCTTCCTTGGAGGTTGGTAGTGACATCTGGAACTGAGTGTGAACTGTGTTAGTGTCTCTAAGGAGGAGATTAGTAAGGAAACTCATGTTGCTGTTCCTGTCTACAGCTGTCAGCAGCTGCCAGACAGTTTTGGTGGGCTATTAAGCTCACATTTTCTCTGCTAACCCACTCCCATGCTATTGCACAGGCACCAACACACAGGGTAGAGCAGAGAAAAACACTGACACACACTAATAAGCATCTCCCTTTCTAGTGAGCATCATGCAGTTCCTGAGAGCTGTCCTGCGACAGAACTTCTCCTCCTCCCTGCTGGTGATTGTTGGCCAAAACATAGCCTCAAGTGCTACTCAACCAGAGTCATCATCACTGCAGGACACTGCCTTGCATCCCCTTGCTGTGCAGCAGGTCTTCTCACTTGTTGTCAGTCTACAGAACCTTCTGGTGCATGTCCAGTTGCAGGTATATAAAATATGACTTTTGGCACAACAGTACTGTTGGGCTTCAAGCAGGAACATTAACCTGAGGAGAAGCCACCCTGTTGCAGAATCAGAGGGGCTGCCTGGATTTTTTTTCCTTCTGCCTGCAATTTCCATCCATTACAGAAGTGTGATGAGGAGGAGGAGGAGGGAAAATGCTCTTGCTGCAGTGCAGTGCAGTGAGAAAGAAAGTAAATCAAGCTATGCGGTGCTCTCTGCTGCTGAGCTGGGTAGCTGAAATTCTGTGTACTAATGATGATTTCTGTCTTCTCATCTCTTTCTCTGCAGGGATGCTACATCCATAGGGACAGATGTGGGAAAAGTATAACAAATCCCAGTCCATCCCCCATGGCCCTGGCAAGGTGCTTTTGGGGACAATGAGTGTATCAGCATACATTTAACTTGCTCAAGTGATGCTGGGCTTCAGGGGTAGTACATCAGTTTACATTTAACTCTTAAGCTATGTTGGGCTCCTGTCTTTATTCTTTGGAGGCTGTTACTTCTTATTTTTTTGTCTCAAAATAAATAGTCATACCTCTGTCTGGCTCCTTGATTTGACAGATAATTTGCAGCACATTGCATCCCTTGAAGGAGATGAAAGGTGTAATTTTCCTGTGCTGTACACTCCTCAGATCCTGGCACTTTATGAATTTTCCTCTTGCAATAGCTGTTGACTGGTTTTTTTTTCTTTCTCTTGTTGTTCCAGAAAGACTTGCTGCTCTCTCAGGCAGTGGTTGCCTGCCTAGAAACCTTAGTGGAATACCTGTATGCGAAGAACCAGGATGTTGGTAAAAGTCTTCATGATTTTTCTTCTCATAGTTTCCCTCCTGCAGTGATTTTGAGCTCTTTGTTCTCTATCCAGTAGCACTCTGGAGAAAATGTGTAATGAGTTTATGCCAAATAAGAAAAATTATTTGTGTGCTTTGTGGGATGAGACCACAGTGCCTGGCTCCCCTTCAGGCTTGAGCCTTCACTTTGGCTCTGGACACCCAGATGCTTTCCAGAAGGTAAAAAGCAATTCTCCAACCCTATAAGAGGGAAAGGTTTGGGAATGGAAGGAACATAGGAATAGTTTTTGACTTTCAGGCCAATTATATCAAACCTTTAGACTATAAACATATGGGAGGGAGGACCTGAACATTACATGTCTTACAGAAGAACAGTGTTGATTACAGTTTGGCCCTGAAGGAAGGGAAGGGAGAACAGGGTACTAAGCAGCCTCAGGGAATGGAAGATGGAAATTCTGGATTTTCAGAAGTGAATTCATGGTTTCCAGAGTGCATGTCAGTGCATGTCAGACCTAATGTATACCATGTTTTCAGTGTAACATAATATGCCTGCGTTGTACAGCTGAGGGGGGAAGAATAGACCCTTCTGCTTATTTTCAGCCTCCTGCCACAAAGCCCAGGTGCTGGCTCTGTTCTTAAACCAAAAAGTTCTCTGTACCCTGACCTGTTCACATCAGTTGTTTAAATACTAATAGAGAAGGGAATGGAGTGAATGAACGCCAGGCAAAAGGGACACTGGTGGGAGTGAGGAAGTGGTTGGATAAAGATGTAATACTGCGGATGAATGACAGCCAGTAGCTGAAGCGAGGCTATTAAAAAGCTGAATTAAAAAAAGTTATGGGGAGGCTCTGCTGATTTGGGATTAAACTAATGAAATGCTGCTGCAGCAACAGGTGAATCTGTCACTTTGGCTGCTGTGCTGCTGAAGTTCATAAGAGCAATAACAAGAGTCACCTTATTCCAAGCAGAATGAGGGTCATAGCTGTATTTGGCTGAAAGATGCAAGAACACTGGAGTCTGTCCTGGACTCTGCCTCTAGGAGCTGACTCACTTGAGGCTTTCTAAAATCCTCTTTTGGTCCAGACATATTTCCAAATGTGCAGAGCAGGCTTATGCACAATGCTGGTTTTCCACAGTGCTCTTATTTTCCCCAGAGGAAAGCTATCTCCCAAATATTTTACATTATTCTTCAGTATTGTTTTCCTATAGAAAAGATTCTTGTAGTGGCAATAGAGAGTTAATGTGACTGCCAGTGGAAAAGACTCTAACACTCTGGTGAGTTGCTGTAATATAACGAGTTATATCAGCTGATCTATTTGTCCATCTCATGCTCCTAACCTGTAATAAATACAAGGTAATAACATTTTAATTTCAGCATTCAGTGAAACACTTCATGCCATCGCAGACTTATGGCCTTACCTAATATATGTTATCTTGTATGTTCTTTAGTAAGAACATTTTCTCTACTGACTGCATTGCCACCATCAGCCTGGCTGGTCCCCATTGTCCACTGTCTGATGCAGATCCAGGCTCAGCTTGTTCAGCTTCTTTTATAGGGCTTTCTTCATTATCCAGAGGGTATTCAGCTACATAAAAACTGAGGTCAGGAGAGTTGTCCTCATATTGAAACCAGAAGGTATTATTTTAAACCCCCAGGCTAAAGATATTCCCTCACTGTGTTATGAAATACACCCCAGGAAAAGGTTTCTTTTCCTGTACCAGCACAAAGATGGACAATATGTATTTTCTGCTTTGAAAAGCTGTTAAGCTTTTGTCCTCTTGACTGAACTCTTGCCCAGAGAGTGACATATTAAAAAGCAAGTAAGAACAGTGCAAAATACCCCCTTAGTGTTTCACAGCATGGGGTCTGGGAGAGAAAACTTGGGGTCAGTATTGAAGACTGTCCTTAGCTAGGTTCAGCCTGTCACTTGGGCAGTTTTACAGCTGTCTTTGATTGGCTTCTCTTTCTCTCTCAGCTCTACACATTGCTTCGCAGCCATGGCACCGATTCCTGCTCTTCACACTACTCAGTGGGGGCCAGAAGTCCTTTCTGCAGCCAGAAGTTCTTAGGTTGATGACCTTGGTGAGCAGCAGAAGGGTGGGCTGTTCTCCATCTTTCCCAGTATGTTGGTACAATGCACGTGGGCTGGTTGTTGGTACTCAACCTGCTAGGCAACACGTCTCTGATACTGCTGTGTCTTCCTCTGGGACTGTATTTGTACCCTATGTTAATAATGATACTTTCAAGTGAACTTCCACACCCTGCAGAAACTTACTGCTGTTAGTGAGCACCTCCTATTCTTCTGGTCTTGGTAACATTTATTTATATCACTAGGACCCCTGGGGAGGAGAGGGGAAACTTGCAGAAAACATGCAACTGCTGTTACCAGTCAGGGACCAAGCTGGCTGCTTGGCATCGCCGCTGCTTGTCTCCAGTCTTGACCTTACAGACCTGACTTTTCAGGGCAGGGAGTTAGTACAATATGCTACCCTGCTGTACATGGGGTCTGTGGGCTAGAGGGGGGATGTGGTCCTGAAGATACAGCCCTCATGGCAGTGAATGAGAGGAGGGGATTATCAAAGTGAACCTTCCCCCTCCAAATATAAGATGGGGCTATGAGAATTTGCTGTTCTTATTTCAGTTTTAAAAAGTTACCTCATTTATTTTAGTTCCTTCCCAGCTTAAATCAAAATAATTGTGGCTATAAATCAGAGCACCATCAACATAGATACTTGCACTGGTTCCATTAGAAGTGGTATAAAAATCACACCTGTGGTTAAGGTGCTGCAGTAATGGTACATAGAAGATGTCTTTGCAAGTGATGAGTCACTCTTGCGTTCTGTGGGTCTTCCACTATTTAACGTTTCTATTTTTTCCTTTGTCCAAGTTTGTGAGATATCAGAGCAGCAACATTATTTCTCAAAAAGAAATTAGCCAGATTATTCAGGAGGCAGCAGAAGCCAACATAGCAGAACTGCCTGAGGCCACATCTTGTGCTCTTCACCTCTTACTTTCTCAGGTAAGAGAGCAGTGACTGCTTAGGAAAGTGGGAAGGGAATCCCTAGGCTTTTACTTCAGTCTTTGAAGATCTCATTGCTCTGTGTGGAGAAGGAGGAGGGAGTATGAAGCAACAAGCCCAACAGTTTTATGTTGTTCTGGAAATTGTTCTTTTTTCCGACCCTCAGATTCAGAGCAGTCATTACCAGGTGGAGCCAGAGCAGTCAGGGATCATTCAGACCTTGCTGGATCGCCTCTTGGGACAGAGGACCACTTGTGTAAAGCATCAGGACATTGTGTATCCTTTGACAGATGATGTATGTGGCAGATGTAACAGAGGTAGAAGGGATACTTAATCTGCTGCTCCTTCTCTTATTCCTGTTAAAGGCAAACAAAATTGAAAAACTCTGAGTGGTTTCTATGCTTGGCTAACTTTGGGATCAAAGACTTCATCATGTCCTAATCGGAGAAGACATTTTGGAAATGAGGAGACAATTGGGATTAAATATGGGTCTGTGTGCTGGGCTTGCATTCATCTATAAAGCAGAGGTGGTCTGATGAAAGGGCAGCAGGCTTAGGAGTCACTGGCTTCAAAGCAGTAACAATCCCTGTATTGATTTCCCTGGAGAATGAGCAATGAGTTAATCTCTGTTTGCATGCCATCTAGTGCCAGCATGCCCATGAAGTCGTGGAAACCCAAATGTGACTCAGGCACTTTCAAAATGCAGAGAGTATTTGGGAACCACTGAGTGGAATTACCAGATTTTATTCTGTTTGGGCCTGGAGTTCACCTCTGCAAACTAAATTCTCTTCTCTGGTGATGGAGGCAGAGGCCACTCCCAGGTAGCTTGTGGAGAAAGAGGGAACCTGATGCAGTATTTGTTTTTTTCACAAATTTTTTTTTTTGCCTTCCTGTTTTCATCAGGCTGCATTGCCTCAGACATGTAGCAGTGATGGAAGTGGCTATGGCAGTGATTTCCTGTGGGTGTGGCCACTTCCTTCACTGTGGGGCACTGTCATCAGCCACGTGTGGGGTACGTGGTGGGTGAGGTGTTTGTCCTATGAGGCGTAGCTTGTCCTCATGCTTACCCCCAATGTGATATTACTGATCTGTTGTGGGACACTCAGAGGGCAGGGTGTCCTGGTGGAGGCCATTGAGCCCCATGAAGTCCCTCTCCACTCCATTTTGCTTCTCTGTACAGGGATGAAGGAATTTGGATGGCAGATTTTGTTACATTGCTGAAACTTTTCATTTCTGACTTTTTTCATGTGTTAAGAAACCTTCAGATCCTGGTGGTTAGGAAGGATCTTAGATGCACTTGAAGTGCAGCAGTGGGGCTACATGAATAATATAGTCATGAACACGGAAGACAAAATCCTCTCGTCAAAATGGAGGTTTGACTTTTTTTCAGGTTTACCTACACTGATGTTTCTTACAGGTGTTGGAATTGAGGTTCTATGGCTTGGAAGAGGGTTGGTTTAGTAATGAAAACTTTCTGTCAGTGATATGTCAAATGTGGGAATTCCCATAGCATGCATGCCTTTCCTTTGGCTTCCACTCATGTTGTTAATGACAGATGTCTGGGAAGCGTGGCAGTGTCCCTCTCACACATTGGTGACTGAAATGAGAAGATACAGTGCACAGAGCAGAGGAAAAAAGCAAGAATGTAGCAGGAGACCCCATTCTGCCATTCATTCCCAGTGAGTAGTAGGGAGAAGATGGCCAAAGGAAGTCACTTGTTGCTCATTTTGAGAAAAAAGTTTGTTGGAATTAAAATGTTCTGTTACTGAAACGGCTCCGTTTCCCCTTCTGTGCGGAATCACGCTTGGTTGATGGCCTTCATCTATCAAAATACAGACCTGCCTGGGGAAACGATGTCGTACAGGGATGCTGCGGAAGAGGTGCTCTGCTCACCCGCCTTGGCTGATGGGGCTGTGGGATGATCCCTTTTCTCTGAGCTGGAAGGGGCGGTGGGAGCTGAGCCAGGATCCCGGGGGAAGCAGATACGCTGCGTGTCCCATAGGGCTGAGGAGGCTTCTTCCAGGTCACTAGTGACCCCTTCGATTCCAGTCCAAACCCCTCTGTCCTGTTCCCTCCAGACCCTCTAAGTGCCCGCCNGGCACCCGGCACCCGGCCCGCAGGTGGGGGACCGGCCGCGCCGCCCGGGAGCCATCCCCGGGCCGGGGGGAGGAGCGGGAGCAGCCCTGGGGCCGCTCGGGGGCACTGGGGGACGGGGCGGAGGTGGCCGCTGCTCCCCGAGCGAGACCCGGGAGGGGCCCTCCCTTCGTCCCGGGCAGCCGGGGTGGCCGATGAGCGGGGAGCGCAGTGCGGCCCCGGGGCACCTCCTTGGGCCCTGGGTTAAAGGACTGTGCCCGACGGGCTCTGCCTGCCATCACCTCCTGCTCGGACCGCCGCGGCTCCTGGGAGCTGCCGTACCCCCCGAGGGTTCGCATCCTCCCGTGTGCCGCCTGCTACGTCCACTTGGCACGGCTCCGGGTGGGTTTTCCTCAGCGCAGCCGGGGTAGGCTCAGCTTAACCGCCTTTGCACTCTATCGTCCCTGTGTGATTGCCTTTACTTTCAGCGGCGCTTGTGGGAGAATCCCCGTCTCCCTGTGCCAGCGGCCGCCCGAGACCCTCAGGGTGCTTCTTGAACCCCTCCTGCACAATGGGAGGCATGAGGGTGGGCTGGGATGGACCGATTCCCGCTGGAAAACACAGCAGAAAATCGGAGCTGCCAAACCCTGTGGTACGAGAGTTTCTGGGCTTAGTGGTTGGGAGACATTGGAGATGAGCAGGTGTAAATGGCCAGTGCTGTTTCAACTGAAGTAGCTGATTCAGTAAGCCCCATATCGATGTGTCCTCCTAGAGGAGCCTGAGCAGCAGTGTTTCACTTCTGAAGCTTTTGGTTCACCTGTAACAAGAGATTAATCCTCATCTGATTGTTGGAGGAGCACCTCAGGGATGGATTCAAGGGGCAGGGAGTTTTCATTCCTTGTTTTGCCACAGCATGCTCCTGGGTGAAGGATGATGCTTTTTCCCCTACATTTCAGTGCTTGCAGAGGGGATGGGGGGGGGGGGGTTAATGCAAAAGTTTCTCCTGGGAACCAAAGCGTTGCAGCATGGCTCTGCCTTCCACGCTCATTAAGTGAATAAATCTCAAGGATGCTTGGTTCAGATGGGGCTCCTGCAGGAAAATTTATAAAGTAATTGAAAACATTTTAATGTGAAGTACTAACCATCTATTACACGGCATCTGTTGTCATGTCTTTGGAAAAACACATCTGAATTAAGAGGTTGGGAGACAGCGAGACAGACTGATAGGCTTGCTGCTGAAACAGCCAGATGGCCAGGGCTGCAAGGCAATGTTGGTGGAAACTCCTTTCCATCTGTAGCATCAGGCCAGGCCCTGGCTCCCTGGACTGCTCTGGGAGCATCAGGCAGAGCTGTCTTTGGCAGAAATCAATTCAGGGAGGAGCAGAGAGGGAAGAGAGGAGCAGCTCTGCAGTGTTTCTGTCTCATCTCATCCCTCAGTGGCTGTGAAGACACAAGCGAGAGTTCGTGGGGAAAGCAAGGAGGAACATCTGCAAGGAGCTTTGGCACCTCTGCCATTACACAGTGTGGCCTGGAGAGAAAGGAATGTCCTCTGCTGTTGAAATGGAGTGAAATTGCCAGGGCAGTGAAAGGAAATAAATCTGAGCTGGTCCCACATGGCATCAGTAGCCCTGAGTTCCCTGTGGGTGAGAGAAGCAACTGGGCCCTTCATTTTCACCAGCATGTTTTAGCCCTGATGGACAATGGCAAATAAATAGCTTCGATGTGAAAATGAGTGCCAGCAGATCAGAAGAAAAGGTGATGGGCTTCTGGTATGGCATGGTTCTCCAGCCCTCCACTTCTGACCTTGTCCCATGGGACAATCTTTAGGGCTGGTGTAAGAGGATCCAAATACATTTTCATTGAAAACATTGGCCATCTCTTATCTGCTGTTGTGTTGCAAAGCCCATCACTGTTCTGAGACTTGGAAGCAGACAGGCAGGCAGGTGGACCTTGTGCTGCAGCAACTGGCTGCTCAGCAGCTGCTTCACCCAAGAGCTGTGCTTTTCTCTGCTGCTGCCTTGAACAGGGCTTTTTGCAGCTCATCTTCTCCCTTGTAGCACCTGTGGAACATCCTTTGGCCACCCAACTCCAGTGCTGGAAATGGGGGATACAGCAGTCCCTGCCCTAACCAGGCATGCTGGGACTGCCAGAGGCAGCATGGCAGAGCTGTTGTGGGCAGCATTCCTGCTCTTTGCCTTCCAGCCTGGTCTGGAGGCAACTGGCTACCTCCAGTGTCTCTTTCCAGTTCTCCATGAGCATGGAAAATAGCCAGCCTAGCCCTTATGGTGGTATGTCTGATCCGAGGGGCAAACAGGAGCCTGGGTCCCAGGGCAGTCACAATTTGTGCTTTTGCACTGCTGTACTTCCTCCTCCCCAAGAGCTTGGCTTGGGAGGTGGTGAGCAGCTGTGGGGGCTCTGCAGAGGGACCTGCACCACCTCTCTGAGCCAGGCCCTGAGCCCTTGGGTCACGGTTTTTGGCAGGGTGAAGTTGTCTCTTGGAAGCTGACCAGGCTGGTAGGTCCTACAGAACATCTATTTTCCTGGGCTGGAGAATTTTCCTTATAACCTTGGCTTTCTGGTTTGCTTTGTGTCATTCAGGATGGCTGGAATATGGCTTAAGCCTCACACCACAGTGGGAAGAGGGGACAGACCCCAAGCCCGGCATGGGGATTTCTGCTGCTCTACTGGCTCTGCACCGTGTCTGAAACGTGGGGCATGTTGCTGAGCCTACACCAGGGGCAGCCGTGTCTTCTTCAGTAATGCTGGTTGTATTTACTCTGGTCTGTTCCTTTCCAGAGTTGTTGCCTTTTACAATGCCTTTTACAAAGCACAACAGCAAAATATTTCAGAGGGTTTTTCATGTTTGTCTGACACTGTTCCCCTGCCTTTGCCAGGGGTTTGAAGATGCTTGGTTTGGTCTCAGCAGGAGGTGATTGGTAGGGGCTGCTGCTGATCCTTGCAGGGCTGGGAGAGCTGCTGGTGCTGCCTGCTTTGCCTCTTTTATGGGCTTGGAGTTGAAGAAATTATATTTGTTTAAAAAAGAAAAGCAGCAAGAGAACAAGAAAGGATTTAGTTTTGTTTCAGTGTTAGGGCATTACAGAGAAAGGTTTGTCTGGGCTGGCAGACTCAGACTCAAGAGGGCAGTGGGTCATAGGGTGAGGTCAGCTCTGGTGGTCTTAGACATCTCTGGTTGCCTTTCCTTTGGGAGCAAGAGGTGGCTCATATGATGTCTCTGAAGGAGCTGTTGCTTTCGTAATTGGCAGTGGCCTGTGCTCAGCTCTGTGGAAACCTCATGCCTGAGGACAGACCACCTTGAGCTCTGCTACCCGGGGACTGAGCTACTGCTCTCCTTTTCCAGGTATAGACTGTCCAAGAGGGTCCTCATTCTCAAGGACCTTTTCCTGCAGCCATTGACTTTGTCTGAGGGACCTTTGTGGTCAGGAGTAGCTCTGCCCAAGAGCATCCCTGCAAAGCCTCAGACACTGCCTGGGAAGGGGCTTGTTTGGAGGGAGGAGGAAGTTACCATCAGGTTGCTCAACTGCTGTTTTCTGGCATGGGACCCATGGGTGGGACCCAGCTTGTAGTGAGGAAAAGGTCCAAGTACCAATACCCTGAGTGTTGAGGGGAGATCGCTGAATTGGTTGCACTGGGACTTGAAGGAGAGATGGATTTCAACCCCTTGGTGATCTTGCTCTTCCTTCCAGACCTGTTGTTGTGGTTGTTGGGCTGCTCTGCCTTGTAAACCCAGCAAAAAGCTAGCTGTTACTTTTGGAAGAAGGGGTAGGATTTAATTTTTCTGCTGGGTCGATGCTGTGTCAGATGCCTGGGGGCTGGCAGTGCAGGCAGGTAGGGAGAGGGAGACTAGGGCTTCACTTGCAGGGGAGAGCAGGCTGGCTGCAACATCACCATGTGGCTCTGCTCTGGCCACTGTATCCCTCAGATCCATCATGGGGGCAAGGGAGAGATGGGCAAGGACCGTGGTGCCAAGGGCAGTGTGCCATCTGTCCCAAGTGGCTTGTGTGACTTCTCCTTTTGGTAAGTCTCCTCACCGATCATTGGTTTTGTTGGTCTTTTTTCTTCCAGGCTGTAGCGGCCAATATGGATTTTCTTATCATCTGCCCCTTTCTGCTGGCATTGCTCCTGTCCCAGGGCAGCTTCACAGACCTGGAGAAACAGAGAGTTGACTCTGGCTTGGAAATCTGTATCCTCTACAGCCTGTCCCTTGTGACCACTAATGGATGCACTAATGGCTATGGAGCCTGGAGGAAGTGAATGACAGGGATCATAGAAAGGGGCACAAGGAAGTGGAAAAGAGGATTCAGAAGCACTGGGAAGTTGCTGCTTTGTCCTTCTGTAGATGGGCTGTAGCCAAGTTCCTGGGCTTGCTAACCAAGTGCCTGGCTTGGTGCAGGAGCAGAAATGGCAGTGATGCCTGGTGTCTTTTTCTGCTCCATTATGTGCTGGGCACTGAGCACATTCCTTAGTCTGCTCTTGGAAGTGGCATGGCCAGCCAGAAGGCAGAGCATGCCTGCACATCTCAGTGCTTTGGGGTCTCCAACTGGGATGGTGGAAGAGGACTCCTAGGCTTGTGGCACTTGGTCTCCTCTGTGCAACAGGCACTTTTTGCCCATGAGGAGATGGGCTAATGCTAGCCCTTCTTAGCACACAGCAGCATCCCCTGGTGAACAGGTAAAGTATGAAAAGATAATGAGTATGTGAAGACACATGGGGAAAGTAGCAGTTCATGTTCCTTCTCTGGCCCATCAGCCAGAGCATGGACTGGCAAGTAGAAAGCTCCCCATGAGCTCTCAACATTGTTAAGGGCTCTGCTGGGGTGTTTGGGCAAGGGGTTCTCTGGAAACCTGTGTTTCATCCTGGCTCAGGTGCTGCCCCTCAGCTGTCAGGCATCTCATGGAAAGCTGGGGTGCTGGGATGGTGCTGGGGGCCTGGTGGAGGGCGGAGAGCAGCAGTGTGGTGGGAGAGTGTTGACAGTACCCTTGACTGTGGTGCAGATAAGAAGCTGTTTGAGGTGAAGCGCAAGGACCAGATGAATGCTCTGAAGAACTTGATTGAGCTCAATGACGTTAACCAGCAGTACAAAATCATTGACATCATGCTCAAGGGACTCTTCAAAGTAAGCCACAGTGCAGGCTGCACTCTGAGCCTGGGCAGAAAGGGGAAGGGTTGGGGGCTTCTGTGGAGTGTGTGGCAGGTGAGCTTTAGGACCTGAAGGGAGGATGCCATGGGGTTTCAAAGTGGGGCAGCTGTGGCAGGAGCTCCAGGGTGCAGGGATGGGCTGGCAGGACAGGGCAGTAACCAAGGGCTCTGGCAGGTGCTGGAGGACTCCCGTGCTGTGCTCATCACTGCTGATGTGCCTCCTGATGGGCCCTTCCCTCAGGATGAGAAGATAAAGGATGGTAGGTCCTCTCTGGTTTTTACTCCCCTCCTTTTTCTGGTGCTGTGGTACACCACAGACATTTTTCCTGGGGTAGGTGCAAAACCCCTGTGTATCCAGACCAGACCTGCACCAGTCCCCGTCTATTGGGGACCCTATTGCTGCCTCTCTGGCCAGTTAATACTGGGGAGCCTATTGGTTTGCCCTCAGCCTGTGCTGATGGGGCTGGTGGCTGTCCCCACAGCATACTCCCACGTGGTGGAGAACACTGCCTTCTTTGGAGACGTCGTCCTGCGCTTCCCCAAGATTGTGCACCACTACTTTGACCGCAACTCCAACTGGAACAGCCTCATCCGCTGGGGCATTGGCTTCTGCAACTTGACGGGTGTGTTCGAGCAGGGACCCCACTCCCAGGTCCTGCGGCTGGTATGGCTCTTCGTCCCCCTGCCGTGACCCCTCTCTGCTGCTAGGCCGGTGGGGTGAGGGCATTGGGGTAGAAGGAAGGCAGAGGCCCCCCGTGTCAGGGGGCTGTCCTTGAGCTGAGGGATGGAGGAAGAAGACTGAGCATAGATGGGACTGGTGGGAGAGTAGGGGACTGTGATCACACAGCTGGGGGATGCAAGTGGGAGGCACCACTCCCCAATGAGGTCTCCCCTTTCCTCTGCAGATGGCTCAGGAGCTAGGAATTAGTGAGAAATCGCCTGATTACCGCAATCCCTTTAAAACAGACCATTCGGAGGTAAGATGGCAACGCTGCCACCTTGACTCTTGGGCTTCCCGATCCATGTCACAGCTCCAGGTGGCTGGCTGGGGAATGGAATGGGTGGCTTGTGAGAAATGGCCAAAAGCTCCAGTCACTGAATAAGCATGGCTGAAACACAAACACTGAATTCCCCATCTGTGGTCTACTTTGGGCACCTGGTGCTTCTCTTCCCTTCTGTGGCCACCTGCCCTGTGGTCAAGACTGTTTGCCTCGTGCTACATCTGTGCTCAAAGCTCCCTGGACTGTGAGGCTTGTGAGGCTTTGGTGGGTTTGGAGGGGTTGTGCCTCTGAGAGACTGTGGATGCTCCCCCATGCTGACCCCTTGCTGTCAACCCACAGTTTTTCCCCAGTGCTGACACCTTTCAGAAGGCCCTGCGGGATGAGGAGAAGAGGAGGAAGAAGGAAGAGAAGCGGAAGGAGATCCGCAAGGGTCCACGCATCTCCCGCTCACAGTCGGAGCTGTAGCACCCTGGGACTCGTGCCTTGCAGTGGGGGTGACACCACTGGGACACAGAGTGGCTTGCTCCCTTCTTGGCAGCATTGGGCCAGTGCCTGGCTGTTCCCTTTCCATTTGTGCCGTGGGTTTTGTTTTGTTGCCTTTCATTTTGTTCAGTGGAGGTTGGGTGGTGACATTGGTGGGTTGCCCCAAAGGGGCTGAAATGGGATACCCCTTCAGCAGAGGTATAGCACAGACAGGACAGCACTGGGGCCATCTCCTGGTCAGGGTATTGCTGCCTGTGGGGAAGTAGAGGGTGGGGGCATGCCTCTGGTTGAGCCCAGGGATCCCTCCTCACTGCAGCACACCCCACGCTGAACGTGCCTCCTCTGACACGGGTGGGCTGGGGAGTGCATCACACCAAACAGCTTCATGAGCCACGCTGCTTCTCTCAGTTTTGCTTTTCGTTTTGTTGAACGGGTGATCTCATTGGCACCCCCCACCGGGTTCTACCTGGTCTCTGCACAGCTGCTACCTCTGCCAGATCAGACCTCCCCTTTTCCCAGCGGCTGTTTCACCGACCCACATGCGTTTCATTGTCCAGACTTAGTTGAAAATGCCGATGGCAGCTGTTCCTGGCCGATGGCATCGCGTGGCCACCGCAGGTCATGCCCACAGAGAGGCAAATGCCCGGTGAAATTTTGGACAGGAGGAACTTCGGTACTTGGCCTCTTTGCAGCCAGTGGGTGGCTGTAGTGCAAGCAGTGCCGGTGCTGATACTGAAGATGCTGGGGAACCAGCCCTGAGAGCCTGTTCTGCAGCCCATGCCCCATTCCTTCTCTTTGGGGCTTGTCCTCTAAATGAGTCCCCAAAGCTCCCCATCAGGGGACAGCCACATGGGTGTATGTGGTGATAACAGGGCCAAAGTAGGGAGGGAGTCAACTTGAGGGGCTGCGACCGTCCACCGGCTGTGTGGGCTGCCGTGGGGGCAGAGGTGAGGGGCTGGCCCCAGAACCTGACACAACCACCCTGCGATTCCTCACCTGTGCTGATGGCCTCGCACCAGAGCAGGCTCCTGCAGAGGAGCCTTCCCCAAGGAGCGGGTGCTCTGTGCCGGGTAGGCAGCTCACAGCCTTTGAGGAAAGGAAAATGTCTCGAATTTTTTAACAGCAGAGCCAAGTCCCTCCAATGCGGGGAGGGGGTGGCAATGGGCGCATTTGTTTTCTTTTTAATAAAATTGACTTTGTTATTTTTTTTTTAAAGTAGAAGAATCCTGGCTCTTGCTCCCGTTCCTGGTGGGAGCGGGTGTGCGCCAGAGAGCGTCGAGACTGGCCCCTCAGGAGGTGAGGGTCCGTGGGCGCTGCGGAGGGAAGGACAAACCCCACGCTCTATCCAGGGGGCCTTTCCGCCGCGCATTCTGGCGGCATCCCGGGGCACGAGCGCTGCCCTGGCCGCGTTTCCCGTGGGCGGTGGCGGCGGAGCCGCTCCCCGGTGCGGCCCCGCCCCCTCATGAATATTGCGCAGGAGGCGGGGCGGGCTATGCTAATACAGCTGCTGATCGCTGACGCGCCATCACACCACGCGCCGCCGCAGCCGCTGATTGGCCGGGGCCGACCTGGTCTCATTGACAACAAACCGCGGGGGGCGCGCGCGCCGGGGCCGCG
>VWYI01034001.1:303276-436601 GCA_013399455.1 Anthoscopus minutus
ACGCCGCGCGTGGGCTCCCCACGCGTGGTGGGGGGAGCTCTCGGGTCTCCCCGGGCCTGCGGCTGCTGGGGTAGGAGGTGTGCTTCTGGCGTGTTCAGGGTGGGTGCGCTTCCCACGCGCGCGTGGGGAGCGGAGATCCCCGTCCCGGGTGGGTACAGGCGGGGCTGCGGAGCGCATTCCGCCGGGCAGCGCTCGCCTCGCCGGCCAGCGGCCACGCGTGTCGCTCTAGCCGGGGGAGCGCTTCTGAGCGACTTTCGTGGGGCTGCCCCACGCCTAGAGTCGAGGCCGTAGCCGCTGGAGGGCGGTGGGGATGTGGGGTTCTGAGCCGCCGAGCCCACCCTTTCACCCGTGGCCGGCACGGGGAAAGTGCTGATCGTGGCCACCTGCTCCTGCCGCAGACACGCGGGGAAAGCGGTGCTACCCACGTTCCCCTCGTGTTTCCTCGTGGCTCTCTTAAAGCAGGTGCTAAACGATGGCTGAAGCTGTGCCTCGGCTAGTGCCCGTGGTAAGCCGAGCCTCCAAGCCCCCCTGCATCACTACAGCTCTAACTGCTTAAATTTCTCATTTTCCCGGTCATCCTAAAACTTTACTGCATCGCTGGCACAGCACAGACCTCTGAGAAAACCCCTGTTTTCCACCGAAGTGCACCAAAAGAAGCGCCTGCATGTGACGCCTGTTTTGTGTATATTTTTGGCTACACCAAGCAGCTCCTGAAAACCCCATTTAAAATGACATTTCTCAGTGTGGTCTGTGCTGTAGGCTGGTGGAGATGAATGCCTGCTTTAGCTCACTGCTCTGCTGGGCTGTAATCCCAAACAGAGCTCCGTTTTGGGGGTGTCCAAAATATTTGTGTTTAGCAGCTGAGAGATAATATTTTGCCAGTATTTTAGATTTCAAATTGACACTGATATGCCACATAGCTTGGGGCAAAACTTACGCTCCTTTTTTTCTTTTTTCATAAAGAATGTACCTTTTGAGAGTGCAATGGGCTTATTTATTGCTTATAAAGTTTGATAGTGCACATTGAAGGTGGTGTCTGCTCTTGATTAAGCACCACGTAATGAGTTCTCAGGTTCCATATGGAAACTGAGACGAATTGATGAACTCAGCAGTGGCTCTGAACTGAGGTGTGCCCTGGGAGGTGTGATTCAGAGCGATGAGTAACTTAGGAAAACGAGCTCCACTTTCCTCCCCACCTCCAGGGGTGGATTTTCCTGGGGAATGCAGGGAGAAGATACGTGACAATCCTGCTTTTTTTGTGCTCCAGCATGGATTCATCTCAGGGTTTGAAATTGTGCAAGGATTTTCATTTGGTTTATAAGTCATCTTGTGGGTGTTCCTCTCCCATTCAGACTTAGGGTCTCCTAACTGCCTGTTGCGAGGATTTTGATTTTTTGTGGTGGATGTGCTCTGGGACGTCAGTGCTCACTGGGTTCATCCTTCAAGACAGGACACAAGAGTGGGTGGGGGGCCCCAGTGCTGAGCCTGAAGGCCAAATCCCCCAGCACAAGCTCCTCCACTAGCCATGGGCATCTTCCTGCTGGCAGGGCACTGCTGGGCAGCATGGGAGCATGAGGTCTGAGTGAGTTGGAGGTCGAAACACATCAGGGTTCAGGACAGAGAGGTTGTTGTTTCTGTTGAGATTGGGATCTTTGCTGCTTTCTGTTTCTCGGAGCACAGCATCTCCAGGAGTGTGAGGAAGACCATCCTCTGTGCTGGAGAGCTGAGCTACCACCTAGGAGAGGCAGCTGAAGGTCAGGCCTTGCCTTACTGCCAGGTATTCAGTCCCTGGGCTGATGAAAGCAGTAGAAGCCCTTGGAGGGCTCAGTTTTGGTTTTGTAATACCTTGTTGACCTCTTTTAGCCTTGGGTTGGGCTGGGATTTTTTTCAGCAGTAAGGTCACTGTGCTTTAGGCTCTGAGACCTCTCTGGCACAGAGGGTGCAGGTGCTCTGATGACACTAGGTTTATCCCTGATGTCTCCAGAAGCACCTGAGGTTTCTCACAATGAATGTAGATATTCTGATTTCTGGATTGGCAAGGTGTTTTAAAAAGCAGAGATTTAGATTTTTGGGTGTTGGCTGTTTCTCTTGCTTTTAATTTTATGTGTGTTGTTATTAGGAAAGCTCTTGAGCCCTTTAAAAGAGGTGGGTTTGATCCCCTGGCATTCTTAATTCTTAAAAATGAAGCTTTAGACTTTTTGCATTTAGTCAAAGTTAAGTCTGTCATAAAGATGTGATTTAACTTACGAGAGCAGGAGTAGTTTTTAAAATAAGATATTAAACCTGCGGCATTGAATGCAACATTCTTTAAAACAGTGCTTGAAATTTTCTTCTTATGCTGGGAATTTACTCTTCCAGAGCAAATCTCATCTGATTTATGTTTATTCCCTGCTTGCAGTTGTGCTGTCTGATAATGACATAGCAATGCCATCAAATGCAGAGTTTGGGAAGTAGTTTGGATTATCAATTTTATCATGGTGAGGGTTATTTGGGAAGGTCTTAGCTGAAGTCAGTTGGATTGTGAAGAGCTGTTTAATATCCACCTGGATGTTAATCTTGAAACAGCCCTTCTTGCTCTGCTAGTGTTTTGTGAAAGCCAATTAAGGCAGTGCATTAAAAAAATAAATCTTTCATTCCTCTAGTGAAAAGTGGAGACAAGGGTTTGGTCCAGCTGGTCCCCAGGGGTGGCTCATACTGGGGGAGCTGTGCATCCCCACTTAGCATCAGGTTATGAATGGGTCAGGAGGACACATCTCCTCCCAGGCTCCTCCCTTCAGCAGACTCTGGTTCTTGAGAGCATGGACAATGCTTAGGTTTGTGTAAGGGTGTGGAGGGATTGCTACTGAAAGGAGAGTATCTGTATCACAGAAATATGTTGAAATGTGTATTGAGGGAGCAAGAGGCTTGGAGGAGGATTCATCCCTTTGCTCTGTTTCAGACAAAGGAGTGTCAGACAAATTAATTGGATAAGTTGTAGGTGGCATTTTAGAGAGCTGTGCAAATTAATAGCCCTCTTATTGCTGGGACATAATTCATGGAAACTTCTTGTCAAAAGTTTACTGCTTCAAACCTACTTCATAAATCACAGCAACGACATCCTTTGGGGTTTGTGAATGAGAAAAGTCCTGGTGTAAGGAGCCCTTTGCTGTATTTTTTCCTATAATCAGAAATCTATATTTTGCTCCCTAAACCTCTATTTATTATTTTGTAATAATCTCTCTTAGGTTTGTGGACCCTCTCTTTTCCTGTTTCCAGAAAAAAATAAATAGGACTTTCCGAAAACCGTGGAAGAGCCAGAGCAGCATGGGCAGATCCTGGAGTAGGGAAGAATGTCTGATTCCTGACACTAATGCCTGCACATAGATCATGGAAAACATTCATATGTTTTAAGGTGCCTAATTGGATTAAATTGGATTAAATGGAGGGAAGAGGAAGCTCAGTTTATGAACAATGATCTCTTGATTGTGAAATGTTCACCTCTGGGGGGAGGGCCTATAGTGTTGCAGTTGGAGCCTCTTGAAGTGGATTCATAAAATCCTGGAGAAGGAGGGATGGAGAGAACTTGTTGTGCAGTGATTGCAACCAGAAAACCAACAGAGAAAGTTATCCTGATGTTTTAAACACGTGCATGGATTTATCATGCTACAGTTTTATAAAGTGATGTTTCCTTTTGTGGTTTTTCCCCAGTTTTTGTTATGCTTGTAAGTAAAAGAAAGTTAAGATGAATTCTTATCCTCTCTCTTCCTTTTCCAGATACTCATTGGGGCAGTACAGATAGGGGACTTGAAAGCTCCCAAAAGTTGGGTGAGAGAGTGGTTAGTGCTGGAATTGTGGAGGTGCTTGGCTTCTTCCTTCTGCAAGGGTTAGACTGAAGGAGTGATGGAACAAGACTCTAATATTTTAGATATATATTTATTTGAGATGGCTTTAAGATCTAGTCTGTGCTTGGATCTTGTTGTCTGGAAAAGTGTTGTGGGAAGGTCTTGCTTTTCTCCCTGAACAGCAGCAGCAGTCCTGGCCGCATCCTGGTCTCTCTCTGGAGGTGTTGCATTGGTGGGATGTGTTCTCTGAAGGTTTCAAAGGACCCGGAGCTCCCTTCTGTGCACACATGATGGAAACGGCACATGTTAAAGTATGCAGGCAACAAGATAGTATTGAATGAATTTTCTTCTGTTTTACAGAGATGCTGCAGTTTGTCAGTAACCAGGCAGGAGACTTTCCAGACCTGTTTTCAGATCCCTTGTGCAGCACCTTCCAGGGCGGCAGCGGCAGTGGCAGCAGCAGTGGGACCCTGGAGCCGCAGTTGCAGCGGCCCTACAGCCAGGTGCAGCTCCAAACCTTCCCACCACCCCCTGCGTCCCCCCAGCTCCAGAGCCTGCCAGCGAAAGCAGCGCAGACGACACCTCCAGCCCCTCCACGCTCGGCCCCTGTCCTGCAGCCGCGGCCCTCAGTGCAGCCTCAGCTCCAGCAGCAGGCCGTCATGATTACACCAACGTTCAGCTCTGCTCCCCAGACCAGGATTATCCAGCAGCCAGTCATCTACCAGAATGCAGCCACAAGCTTCCAAGGTAGTGCTTGCGGTGCTCAGGCTACAGGTGTGCCTGGTGCACTTGCAGTAAATGGCATCAATGTTCAGACTCCAGGTGCACCACCAGTCATGACAAGCTTGATGATCCTTTTCTTGTGATGCTGCATGTGGGATGTGCCTTCTCCTACCTGCATGGCTTTGGAGTTGGGAAGCGTGAGAAATTGTCAGGAATGAGATCTTAGAGTTTTTGTGCGACCTCTTACCATAATTGTTGTCTTGATCTTCTCCTCTGGCTGGCTTTCTGCCCTATTGCTCTTGGGAGGCTTGAGAAAAGATATCTTGAAACATCATTGTTGGCAACCCTGTTCTCCCACTGGTGGGTGCACTGGGCAGATCCACTCTGTCCCACACAGCAGCCTTGAATGAAGGCACATTTTTACCTTCCAAACTCTGGAGCTCAGTACTTGCACTGAGCAGGGACACCTGTAGGAATATTTAACGATCTTCCTTTGTGAATGCTGGATGACTTGATCCTCTTCAGTAGGCCTTGATTATTTACATGACAGATAGGATTCTATAGTCCACTATAGACCAGGAGGAGTGGGGAAGTGCAGATTGGATGTCCTATATAATGCCACTGAAGCAGAGTCCTGTGCTATCAGACTAAAGGGTTTTGGCTTTATTTTCTCTTAGCTGATCCTCTGTGCCTCCTAGAAAGCTGCTATTCTAGGTGCAGTGTCCTCTTGCAGGAGACACCAAAGCAGCTGGAAGCTTCCCAACATGTGGGGTGTGTTAGATGAATGCTGCCTACTGAGAAGCTCTGGGGAGGAGTGATGCTAGGAGCATTTCCAGGCTCCAGGAGGGAGAGGTGTGTCTCTGAACCATTTCTGACATCTCTTCTCCTTTTCAGTTCTCCAGCCTCAAGTCCAGAGCCTGGTGACGTCCTCCCAGGTTCAGCCGGTTGCAATCCAGCAGCAGGTGCAGACGGTGCAGGCGCAGCGAGTGCTGACGCAGGCTGCCAACGGCACCATCCAGACCTTAACGCCAGCCACCGTCCAGACTGTCGCTGCCCCACAGGTCCAGCAAGTTCCAGTAAGTAAAAATTTGGAATGATGCAGGGATCCAGCAGAACAAGAAAGTGCTTTTGTGTGTCTGGCTTGCCTGGGGAGAGTTGTAGGGCTGGAGATCCTGGCTAGGATTGCTTCTGCACAAATGTTTTCAAACTGGAGAGGTATTTCTAACAAGCCTGTGTCCCAGAAGCATTTTACTTCATGCAGGTCATGTGTGAGAGTTGTGAGATGTGACTTCTGGGCAATGCTCAGCAAGTGTTTTCAGTAAAACAGTAACTAAATGCAGCCTGAAATAATTTTTTTTAACTTGGTACTGCCAAACCCAGTTGGAAACTTAACTGGAACAGGCTTTCTTTGGCTTTTGCCTGCTTCTTTGCACATCCATCACCTCTGCTTTATAAGGACTGGTTGATACTGGAATATATTCTTCTTCTAATTCTTCTGTCTTGTTTTTTTTTAATAGTTTTACTGTTATGGTGCCATATGATTTTTTTCACTTTTATGCATCTTTGTTCTATTAAAGAAAATTGTTTGTCTATGAGACAGTATGACAAAGTATGGTTCAGTTGTACTGTGCCATCTCTGGTGTTCCCAGAGTCAACAAGAATTATTTGAAAGTTGAATAAAAACAAATAAGTTTGACTTACTTGCTCTTATTTTAAAGACATAAGAGCAAAATAACTTCCAGTGGATTTTGATCTGCTTGATGTTAAAGGTACAGATCCTTTCAGTGAAATTGTAGGGAGAACCTACTAAGGGTGTTTGCCAAAGCAGACTGTCCTAGCTGTGTTAGACTGGATACTCAGACAGTTAATGTAGAGCGCTAATTATAGGTGTAACTGGAGAGGGGAAAGCAGCTTTCCCATCAGCTCTTTTGTGTTTTTGCATGCTTGTTTACTTCTGCTGACTGATTTGAAAACCTCTGTCCTGGTGGTTCCTCTGCCCCACTCTATTGTGCTGTTCAGACTGTCTCCTGCTGAGAGCTTGCACTGGGGCCGATGGAAAGCATCCAGGTGATGCAGGGTGCAAGTCAAAGAACTTGACCTCACCTGGGTCACTCACCCTGCTCTTTTGCCAACCACTGAGTTGCAAAGCTATTAAAATGCTGTCAGTGCTTACCTCTGGCTACTGAGATCTGTAGGGAAATATGTGCCTACTCTCCTCTTCACCTGTAACTCTTCTCAACCTAGGTTCTCGTCCAACCTCAGATCATAAAAACGGATTCCCTAGTCTTGACAACCCTGAAAACAGATGGCAATCCTGTTATGGCTGCAGTACAGAACCCAGCACTGACAGCACTCACTACTCCCATTCAGACCACAGCTCTGCAGGTACCCTATGGATGTCCTTCCATCCCTCTCCTCACTGATTCCTTTCCTATTAATGCAAGGAAGAGATTTGTGCTTTAGTTTTCTGCAGTGGCACAGGCAAGAGGGGGTTTTGAAGACTGTTTTACACACGTGCAGGGCGAGTAATACCCTGTTTCTGTCAAGGCTAAACACACAGATTGTACTGTTTGGCAGCCTTCCCATGGCCAGTAAGCAAAGACCAAGGGCACATTTCTGTTTACCTTTTTCTAGTACTACAAGGAGAGGAGTATGACCTAAAAACTCAGTCTAGTTTTTAACTTGAAGCCAAAGCCTGCTCAGAGTACCTGTGGAATATTTTTTGCCCCTCAGTAGTGTCTAATAGTAGTATATTAAATGTGACAGCCAATTAAACTACTTACCAGAGGGCATTTGCAGGAAGGATTTGTTGTAATCATTGGAGGTGGCAGTTGTGCTTCATGGCCTCAACTTCTAATCAAGTGTGAGAAATTTATGCCCCCCAAAGAAACATTTATTATGATTTTGTTTGTCCTGAACAGATATCTTTGTATAAATATTTACTAGGGGAGATAAACTTGTCAGTGTGGACCTGAATTTTGACTTCTTTTGCAATATCATGGTGTGTTTTTTAGATACTTACTAGCAGCCAGGCTAAAATATTCAATTAATCTGCTTGCGTTTTGATGACATTTTCACACAACTTGAGGCTTAT
Organism: Anthoscopus minutus; assembly: GCA_013399455.1. Classification (NCBI taxonomy): domain Eukaryota; kingdom Metazoa; phylum Chordata; class Aves; order Passeriformes; family Paridae; genus Anthoscopus; species Anthoscopus minutus. The sequence continues at coordinate 310,915 of VWYI01034001.1, forward strand.
GAGATTGTGTCTATCTGAGGCATGTTTGAACACATGGAAATTAGGTGGATATTAGCCAAGGAAAGGTATAGGACTTAAATTCACTTATTTGTCAAGTTCCAACTTGAAGTGAAACTAAATTAATTGCTGATATCCCAATTAGAAGAGTATTTCAGAGTCTAAATTGTTCCTGAAATTGCTCATGACTAGTTTATTCTCATGGCTAGCTGCTCTAGGCTAGTTATTATGTTTGTCTTTTGACAGAAATAACTCTTACTCTCCATAGCTACTTGCTTCCCTGATCCTTGATGTACTTCAGAGAACACGTACTTTTTTAAGTCTTGCTTTGCTGGATTAAGCAGTCTGAACTTTCATTACAGCTGTTCTAGGAGCCCCTTTGTGCAACTGTTCTGGTGGGATTCATGATATTTTATCTCTGAACACATACTGCTTTAATTTGCTGTAGATGGTCTATCCTACATCTAGACATCCAAGTTCGAGTTTTTCATTCTGCTTGTGTATCACTCATTAGTCTTAGTCCCTCATATTAAGGCATTTAATAGCTTATGGGGTTTTTTTCCTTCATTTAATCAAATTCAAATAAATTTGAACTGCATTCCTCAAGCCAAAGGTTGTTTTTTCATGGTTGGATCCTTTCTATCATTGTCATTACTTGTGTCATTGGAAGTAGTGTAGGTCATTGTTGTTTTCATGACTATTTGTCCAAAGAGAAGGTGAATTTGGACACTTGGAGTGTAAAGATTGAAGGAACAAGGAGGAGCTTTGGTCCCTTTCTCTATTTAACTGGATGAACAGAGGGTAGTATTGGCAGAACCGTTGGTGTGTTTGGAATACAAGAGATTTTCTTATTCCACAGTGACCAGTGTAGGAGCCAGAGTGACAGATTCTTCCTGTGTTGCTGTGCCAATGCTTGTGCCAGCTAAGAAAGAGAGAAAGAATTCAGCATCTCACACATTTTCTGAGCTGTACCAACTTTTCCTGGTTCTCCTTTGTTTACTCCTCCTTTTGCCATCATAAACCTTATCCAAATTGGCTGATTGCTCTTGACACTTGTTACACGTGGTCTTTGTAGACCCTTGTTGGGAGCAATGGGACCATTTTGACCACAATGCCGGTGATGGTGGGACAAGAAAAAGTGCCTATCAAACAAGTTCCTGGGGGTGTCAAGCAACCTGAACCACCTAAAGAAGGAGAGAGGAGAACAACTCACAACATCATTGAGAAGCGCTACCGGTCATCCATAAATGACAAAATCATTGAGCTGAAGGACCTTGTCATGGGGACAGATGCCAAGGTAAAGACGGGGAATAATTGCAAATGTGGTGTCATAAATACTTTGTCTTCAGGTGCTTATTTGCTCTACCAAATGAAGCATTTGTTAAACATATAGTTGTTAGTAGCATGCATATATGTCTTGTGGTAAGGCTGGTGAGAATCACTTGTGCTCAATAATTGAGTTCAGGAAGGGTCATCTGTAAAATATTGATTTCACTGTGCTAGTGCTATTGTTTCTTGAAAATAAGCTATACCTTATGCATTTGTTCTTATCTTAGGTCTAACTTAAAATAGGCCCACTAGGTAGAATATCCAAGTGGATGTTTTGATAATGCTGCCAAACCAAATCTTGCTTCAATTAAGTTTCCTTTTCCATGTGACTGCAGTAAGGATGAGGGTTTACAGAGCTTTCCAATGTATTTCCTTTAGATATTGAGCTGTAAAAACTCCTGCTTGCTCAAATATTGGAAGCTTTCTTGCACCACATATTCAGGGTTTGTTCCTACTCGCTTTACCTCATGCTGGTGGGGCAGGCAGTAGTATTCTTGATACTTTCTGTGACTACTGCACAAATAATTGCACTAGTGATGTTGCCTCTTGTTGCTGGAAGTGGAAGCTTTTAGAAACATGGGTAGTGTGCAGTGGCTTTATAGTACTTTAGGCTTGTGTTTAGAAGATTAACTTGCCCACTGCTGCTAGAAGGAAGGATTTGCATGGAGATGGCCAAGTGAGTAAGGCAGGGAAGGAGCTACTTATCTCAGAATTTAGCGGTGATCAGGCAGTATCTTGTTCTATCCCAGAACTGATGCACTTCATTTACAAACTGTGGCACTTTCAGAGGACTATTTCTGGCTGAAAGCTAAGTGTGAGAAGTGCATTGTAGTTTGAATGTTAATCTGTTTCCATTATACTGTTTTTAAAAGACCTTAGAGAGACCTCATCCTTGTGTATCTTTGATGCCTTGCCCGCAGAGCATGCTCTGCTAACGGTTCTTTTGCAGCTGCTGAGAGGTCCTTTATACTCTTTTCTTTCACCACATGATACAAAGGGTTGTGGTATTCCTACAGGCAAGAGTGATCCTTTGATACTCTTAATATAAACTGCTTTTTGTACATTTAATTCCTTACAGATGCACAAGTCTGGAGTCCTGAGAAAAGCTATTGACTACATTAAATACCTGCAGCAGGCTAACCATAAGCTGAGGCAGGAGAACATGGTTCTGAAGCTGGCTAACCAAAAAAACAGTAAGTTGTGGAGGTTCTGTAGCAGAGGGGAGGCAGTCAGCATGGATGTAGGATATATCTTACAGTTTCTTATCCTTGACAGAGGTTGTATTGATAGTGGCCAGTGTTACTCCAGATGACAGAGCCAATCTGAGAGCTACTGACAGGAGTCAGGATGAAGAAACATGTACATAATGCACCTTGATTTTTTTCAGAGCTGTTGAAGGGCATTGACCTGAGCAGTCTGGTTGACACTGACGTAGATCTGAAGATAGATGACTTCAACCAGAACGTGCTACTGATGTCTCCTCCAGCCTCTGATTCAGGATCCCAGGCTGGCTTCTCTCCCTATTCCATTGATTCAGAGCCAGGAAGCCCACTCCTTGATGATGCAAAGGTATTTGTGACTTTAATTGTCTAATTCAAGGTGTCTCCTTCAGGATATGTAAGATTTAGAATTTAAATTCGTCCTATTCTCAAGAGTGGAACCAGCAGACATCTGGGAAGCAGATTTGTAGGGCTTAGACATCCTATGTAAGGATGAGGAAGGTGCATGTGTGTGTTTTATCTTGAAATTGAGGCTATTTCCTGAGCTGTGTTACCTGAGCCCTACCTTATCTGCTGGAAGAACTATGCTTATCCTTCAGCCCTTGTACAGTTTCTGTGGACTTACAGTGCATGTTCATTACCCAGGGAGCCCATGGCTTTTCAGGATATGTATGTACAGTGAGTAGAACAGGAGAACTTGGAAATGGGTGATGACATTAGTTGTGGTTAACGAGACCATAAGTAATCAGAGTAACAAAAAGCTGTTAGCTGACTTTGGCTTATGTGTTTGTTTCGTGGCTATCACAGAAGTGGGTTTTCTGGGAGATCCTCAAAAGAGTAAGGGCAGCAAAGGTTAATAGCCTAAGTCAGGGATACAGTTACAGTTAATACCTGAAATGACTGGACACAGGAAGAAGTTGAAGGCAGTCAAATATTTCAGCTGTATCTTACTAAGCTAAGAAAAGCTTTACTGGAGTTCTAGTTAATCTGGAGCTCAAAAGCAAATTTATACATGTTCTGTTTCTCCTTCTTCCCTTATCCCTTCCTTGGCACAAACATTTTTTATGCTCCAGAATGGCAGACATTGTTTTTTTTTCTCCTTTTTCTCTCCATTCCTATTCCCTTGAAGGTTAAAGATGAGCCTGACTCTCCTCCTGTGGCGCTTGGTATGGTGGATCGCTCTCGAATACTCCTCTGTGCTCTCACATTCCTTTGCCTTTCCTTCAATCCACTGACATCCCTTCTGGATGCCCGAGGAACCCCCGAGTCCGACAGCCTGGTGCACCATGGCCCTGGCAGGAACGTGCTGACAATTGAGTCAGGTGAAAAACTGGTGTAGTTTGGGCCACAGAGGATGTCCCACCTTACACGGTCTCCCTCGACACCGCCTGCAGCTGTGAAGGCGCTGGTCACAAGGTGGAGGGTGGTTCAGCAGGATGGGTTTGTGTGTTCAGGGGGTTGTATGACCTTTATTTAATGGGCTGGGAGGGGCAGGACAGCAACTGAAGGGCTGGGCATGGAAGGAGAGCCAGCTTGGATATGGCTCTGGTTCGCATCCAGTGTTCTTGCATAAAACCAGCCATGGCTCAGTGTGATGAGGTTGAGGTGACACCTCTTTGTAGCCTAGGAGCCTGGGCTTTTGGCATAGACCCTTGAAAAGTAGTTCAGGGTAAGGGGTGTGCTTTTTACCAGTCTTTGAGGCATGTTCACTTTGTTTTTAAGGTAACTGACTGATTTTTATCACTTAATCATAAAGTATTACTACACTGTTGCTCTGGAGTCTTGCAACTGGCTTGTTGACACACTCGTTCCATAAAATTAATAGTTAAAATTAAAGCTTAGGAGAGGATGGGGGATGCTGTAGGCATGCAGTTGTTCTCCTGACTGGTTCCTCGGTGTCGCTTTGTAAATTTAACTAAGATTGGAAAATGATGCTGGAGTATTGAGTACCTACGTGTGGGTGTGTCTTACAGAAAAATAAGAAGACAGCTCTTGGAAAACTAAGTGCTGATTCATTTTTTTTAATACATCAGTCTTGTAAAAATAATCATTTAGTTGGGAATGTTGAGAGTTGGAGTTTGGATGAAGAGGTGTTGGTGTAGCTGTTTCCTGATTGAACTGCACTCTGCAAAAGCTGATTAAACATGTGACAAGCGTTGCAAGACATCCTTTGGGGTCCACACTCATGTTGCCAGGCTTTTGGTGTCCAGGTTAGACTTTAATTTTCCCTTTTGGGATATCCATTGTAGATGCAGGTGGTTGGTTTGGTTGGATGATGCCCACCCTAATCCTGTGGCTTGTGAATGGAGTGATTGTACTGAGCGTGTTCATAAAGCTCCTCGTGCATGGAGAGCCGGTGACACGGCTGCACTCAAGGTCCTCGGTCATCTTCTGGAGGCACCGCAAGCAAGCGGACCTAGATTTGGCACGGGTAAAGTTGGCTCGTAGTTTTGCATCAAATGCACCTTTTGGATGGGATTGTGGGTAAATGTTTCCACTGAGGCAGTGGCTTGGCACTTGCGAGAGCATGGTATTCCTTGAGTGCACTGTCCTGTGTGATTTCAGAGAAGTTGTTGTCAGGTTGTTTAGAGCAGATTACTGCCCTACTCAGCCTAAGTTAGTGAGGCATGGAAGCAGTGGAAGAGGCTCCTAACTTCTGTCCTTGTTGCTAGCTACTGCATGTTGTATCAATTTTTGGCAGCAATGTCTTGAGTTTTGTCCAGAATCTGGCCTCTGCTGTTTCTGTGTGCTGTCCTCCAGCCTCTTGGAAGTCCTTTTTTTTGTTGAGGAAACATTTGGCTTTTGATACGGGGACCTTGAAATTTCCACGGTGTTTGAGACAACAGGAAGCTCTTTGCATCTAGTACTGATGTGTCTCACAGGCAACCAGGATCAGAACCACGTGTAGAAAGTATGTTTAGGGCCAGTTTTCAAGCTGGTGTAAACTGCTGCTACGTTTTCAGTTTCTGTGTTGATGTCCCTCTGCTAAAGGTCTTGTCCTGACTTGCACATTAGTTTGTCTTGTTACCAGTGCCAAGGAGGTGCCATGGTGTCTCTGGTAGGGATTTTTCTTGCTGAAACTTTCATTGTGCTATTTGACAGGGTGATTTTGCTGCAGCTGCATCAAACCTGCAGACTTGCCTGTCAGTACTCGGACGAGCACTGCCAGCTTCCCGCCTGGACTTGGCCTGCAGCCTGTCCTGGAATGTGATCCGCTATAGCCTGCAGAAGCTGGCACTGGTGCGGTGGTTGCTGAAGAGAACTTCTCACCAGTGGCAGGCAAGGGAGGCTACTGCAGGATTTGAGGATGAGGCCAAGACCAGCGCTCGGGATGCGGCCCTAGCCTATCACAAGCTCCATCAGCTCCACATAACAGGTGAGGGCAGAGGTGGCAGATCTGCTGTCTGGTTTTCCTGAATGAAGAGACTCAGAGCTGATCCTGGAGCATACAGGGAGAGCACTACAGCCTCTCTCATCTGGGAGGGCTGCTGTTAGAAATTAGGCTGACAAATTTTAGGAGCCACTTAATAAAACACAGCAGGTTCACGCAATAAAAGAACACTATAAGAACAGCTGAAGCAACAGCAATGTAAGCTTCTCATGTAAAGAGGTTCTTGTTGTTTCTTTAGGATAGTAGATCTGCAAATTTTGGTAGTATTTAATAGCTGGCACTACAGATTAAAAATTAACACTTTTCCTTCTCCTGCTGGTACAGGTAAACTTCCCTCCAGCTCAGCTTACTCAGGCTTGCACATGGCGTTGTGTGCTGTGAATCTGGCTGAGTGTGCAGAAGAAAAAATCCCACCCAGCACAATGGCAGAAATCCACCTGACGGCTGCAGTTGGCTTGAAAACCCGCTGTGGAGGCAAGCTTGGTTTCCTAGCGGTGAGTTGTGTTATCTTCCCTGATTACACCCTCAGGTAGGATCTAGGAAAGCCTGGAAGCTGGCATTGCTGCACCTTGGAGAGGGCATCTGCTAGCACTACAATTACAATATGACCTGCAATTATGCTATGAGCTGTAATTACAATACAATCTTTATCCTTGGAGGTGCTGCCCTTTCCCTAGATACTATTCTCAATGTTGTCCTCTCCTTTCACCAGAGCTACTTTCTAAGCCAGGCTCAAAGCCTGTGCAGCTCGGAGCGAAGTGCCATTCCTGACTCATTGCGTTGGCTGTGCCACCCCCTGGGACAGAAGTTTTTTGTGGAGCGAAGCTGGACAGTGAAGTCTGCTGCAAAGGAGAGCCTGTACTGCACGCAAAGGAATCCCGGTGAGAGCTGCTCATTTCCCAAGTGTAGGGCATCCCAGCACTTTGAGCCTGGCAGTCCTCCACTCTTGTCTGGGACAAAAGTGGGTGTCGTATTGGAGAGCTTATTCTTTTATCCCCACCCTGCTTGTGGTTCTGATGGGTGAGAAGGCATGAGGAGCTGACACGTCTCCTCAGCCTGCAGTGTCTGGCTTGCCTCCCTTTGTATCCTGCGCTGTGTCATACTGCTTGTCGGTTTATCTGCTGGAACACAACCCAAAGGTGGCCCTGAATGTCTGGGGAGTGACTTTGGGGTGACCAAGGTTTATCCTCTGCAGAGGAGTGTCCTTACTGTTTTGCTGAGAGGATGAAGTGCCAGAGGGATCTGTGGCCAAAGGCTGCAGCTTTACAAGTGGATTGAAAGGATAAAAAAGCCTTAAAAACTTAGTCTCTAAATCATTCCATTAGTATCTTGAGGATTTCCCTCCAGTGTTCTTCCTCATGCTCCTTCCTACATTTTGATTCTTCTTTCTGAGCATATTGGGAGCTGCTTACAGTGATATGCAAGTTAAATGGTTTGGTTTATCCTTCTTTTCTAGCGGATCCCATTGCACAAGTCCATCAGGCATTCTGTGAGAACCTGCTAGAGCGAGCAGTGGATTCACTTGTGAAGCCTCAGACTAGGAAAGAGGTAGCGGGACAAGAGGAGGAGGAGTCGTGGTGAGTATGTGTGGCCCACTGGGCACTGCTGGCCGCAGCAGCAGGCTCTGAGGCGGAGCTCGTAACCACTGACCGAGTGCTGTGGGGAAAACTGGGTGATTAGTCCTCGTTAAAAGCTTGGAATGACAAGGCTAGTCTGACCACCAGAGTTTATTAGCAGAGCAAGCTCTGCCTCTTTCTATCAAAACCTCTCCTGTCCAAGGTGAACCTGGGTGTGGCGGGGATTTCTAATGTTAGCTGGAGTAATACTGGTTGATTGCTCTACTAAATGGTTGGCACTTTCAAAGACAAAGTTTAATGTTCAAGGGGACTAAAATTAGTGTGCGCCTCTTCTATAGACTAGGACATACATCCAGGGCTTTTAGAGTGTGAAGGTCTGGCTTGTCAGAGAGTGAACCCACCAGCTTGCTACTTTGTGCATAAATGTTCTTTGGCCTGAGTGTGACATTTAACCACAGTAAAGTATCGAACAGACCTGTGGCAAGAGGAGGAAAGATGATGTTGAACATAATTGTCATTGTCTCTAAGCTCTTTAACAAAATGAAAGGGGAAAATAGGTGGGAAAGCTTTTTGCTTTTACTCAACTCCTTGTATTGAACCATGTCCAGCTTTCTCCTGGACTCCACAGGAAGCAGGACCGCAGCCTTTGCTAGTAACTCAGCATTGTTTCCTAGATGATCTCCAGATATGCTGGTGTCAGGCAAATATTACATACATATATGGGAAGTTCTGTAAGGATCCTGTCCCAGGAAAGCATGTGTAAAATCCTCAGATGTGAAGATAATCCAGTTTCCCTACCTGTGTAGGAAAAAGTACTATACCTTTGGCTTTGGGTTTTTTCCCAATCTTGTCTGATTCCTAGCAGAGAAGGAGCAACAGTTTGGTTTAATTGCTTGTGATTAGATGCTGCTGTTTAGAAAAGGTAGCAGGATTTGTATTGGGGAGGTGGATTGTCACTGTACTTGTGGGAGTCCTGTCTCTTTATGGGAAGTACTAGATTTAGTAAAGTAGCAAGCTTTTTTTGTCCTGCTCTAAGAGTGGGAGCTCAAGATCTTCATCTGTAGAATGTCCCAGTAAATTAGGTCATTGCTGCATATGCTGCTTTCTGACCAGTGCTGAGAACATGCTGTCACTTCCACTCACACATATTTGCATATATGCAGATAATCAGAGAAGTGTAGTTCAGCCTTTTTAGGAGGCAGTGATTGAAAAGGAGCCTGTAATCAACTTGTAACATATGTCTGTGTTTGAGGTGAGACTTGAGGTTAAATCTAGTTCTGTGCTGGTGGTCATGAAAAGGGAGATACGAAGCTGTTCCTCTCAGAGCATCACTCTGGACTTCTACTCATGGGATGGTCTCTTCAGGCCAGCAGTGTTCTGTTACATGCAGAGCTTGAACTTTCTGTGGACTTAATGGGTCAGCACTGTTTAAACACGACACGTGAGCAAAAAGTGCCTTGGTATCTTCTGTTTGACAGCATAGCAAATATCTGCCTTGTTCCTTGTTTCAGTGAATTCTCAGGTGCCATGGAGTACCTGAAATTGCTCAACTCTTTCTTGGACTCAATGGGAAGTGGAGCCCCACCCTTTGCCAGCAGTTCTGTACTCAAGTCTGCCCTGGGTAAGTCTGGCAGAACTGAAGCTCTTTGAGATGCAGGATCTGCTGCCAATACAAATTCCATCTCCCTATCACCTCTCAAACTCTAGTCAAGGAGAAATGCAGTCCTTGGAGTGAGGCCTGATTACATGCCAGTGTGGTACCACAGCTCAGACTGGAAGAAAATGATTAAGAAAGCTTATAAATTTGGGTCTGTGTTGTAATGCTGAGTGCCCAGCCAGGGACTGCTGCTATTTGTATTGTTGAGCAATATTTTATTTCCAATCTGAACCCTGTGCCCTCACCTGAGAGCTTGCTCCTAGCAGTGCAAAGCAAGAGAAAGGGTGGAGCATATAAACAAACATAGCAGCATTGTAGTTGAAGTACAGGGTTTTTTTCCATTTAATTACCTATTGAACTGGGTTTCCCCTGCTTTCACAGTGGCTGTCACATATATTCCTCAATCTCCAGAGACCTGCAGCCTCTGCTATAGCAAACTCTGGGCATATCTTGGGAGGTGCTTGTTTTGGTCCCTTGGTGTATATTTAATGGGACAGCAAGAGCTGCAGAATCCCTCTGAGCCATGCAATCATCTGGGCTGGGTTGGTAACAGGCTGCTGGAATATTTGTTTTGCTTGGTGTTGGTACAGACAGCACCTGGCAGCTCACTGGGATGCTGGTGCAGCTTTAGAGACAGACTAACTGCTGTACCAAAAATATATAGAGCAAACATAGTAGGAAAACGAAATAATTATTTTTTTAAGGGAAGTCTGTGCTTGGGTCAGTATTGCCATAGAATTGAAAAGCAGGTTAGAGTAGCAGAACATATTGGCCTGAAGTAGGCTTTGGGAAGTTTTTGAGGGGATGTTAAATAATGAAGGAAATTATATAGGGAACCTGATGTACTGTCTTGATGGTGATTAGTGCCAATCATGAGTGTATATATGAGTGGAGTTGTTACTTTGGGGTGTGGAGATCATTGTCAGGAAGGAAGTCAACAGATTTCTGGGCAAGTTGGTGGGATACATTCTTGTTGACAAGATACGAACATGCCATCCAAAACTCTGCTTGCAGTCAGATGTAGGATGTTTGCATGCTGCCAAGTTCATTTGTGTTCTTGCAGCACATTTCAGCGTTCACAGAGACAGCCGAGTTCCCGTGGGATCAGTTTGGGCTCATTAGCATCAACCCCAGCAGAAGGCACTGGCAAGGGGCTGTGATACCTGTCTACCTCTCCAAGTGTGAGGGAACTGGGGGTGCTCCCCTGGGCTGCAGCCACTGGTTCTGTTTTGCAGGTCCCGACGTGGTGTGCCGATGGTGGTCAGCAGCTGTGGCTATGGCAATCGCTTGGCTCAGAGGGGATGATGCAGCTGTCAGGTCACATTTTGCAGAAGTGGAGCGCATGCCAAAGTCCCTGGAGATATCAGAGTGCGTAGGCCTCATATACTTTTCAAACTGCTGCTCCTTGTAAACAGGGGTGACTCCTTCCTCTAATGCTGTCCTTTAGGCTCACACCTACCTTTGCTCTGAAGCTGCATGTCTTGTGTGCTCTGCAAGTACCAGTGTGCTCAGCAGTTCTTGTGTAGGTCAAGGCTTGCAGACTGATAGTAAAGCTGTGGACTAGAAGTCAGTTAGAGTTGCTTCTTCAGGGATGTCTTTTTGTTTTGTTCTAATTGCACAGTCTCCCACCTTCCAAAATCAAACAAAACTCATATGATGATGGAAAGGATGGTGTCACCGTCTGTTTTTTTGCACTAAAGAATCTCTGCCAGCTTTTTCTCATTTCTCTGTGCTGTCTGTGTAGGTGAGGAACAATTGCTGTCTTTTTTCTGTCTAAGGAGTGAAGATACCTCTTGAAGGTGGGAGAGTGAAAGCTGGTGCTGTGGCAGCATGACATGGTATTGCTTGAAAGCAACCTTCTTTCTCTTTCAGGAATGCCCTGGTGAAAGCTACCTTCTACATGTGTAAAGCCATGCAGGCCTCTCTGTCTGGGAAGGCAGATGGACAGCAGAGCTCCCTGGGTCATTGTGAGAGGGCCAGCAGTCACTTGTGGAACAGCCTCAACATGAGCAGTGGCATGTCCAGCACTGTCCTCAACAATGTAAGCATTATGATTGTAAGATTGGTCTTGCTGCAGGTGCGTCACTTCCCTGTTGTAGCTGCATTCTCCATTCAGTCTGTGTATCATGGGCTTAGAGGGGAGACATCTTCCCTACCCTTGAAAAGGGCATTGCCATTGTTCTGTTTCTGCACTGTGGGGGAGCAAAGTTGCAAGTACAGTGTCATCTCCCTGGGCACAGTGTCAGCTCTCACTCCTCTTGTGCCAGTAGCTATCACCTCTTTCTGGTGCTTTGACCAGTTTGAATTTGGCCCTGCATAGCTGGAAAGTCTCCATCTCTCTGATCCAGGTCAAGCTGGTGATACCTGTAAAACAGGACATCACTAAGTCGAGTCTGCTCTGTTTCAGGCCACACTCATGAATGTCTGAATCCTCTCCCACAGAAGTGTGACTATGCTGTGCTACTCCTGAGTTTGTGTGGGGCTTGTTTCTCTTCTTTCCAGGATTACGTAGAACTGGAGCTTCCCTCCATGGCATATGGGACGTGCTTCTGGTCCCTTCCGTCGTTGCTGGGTGGCAGCTGTAGTGCATTGTAGTTGCATTGCATGTTGTGGCAGTGACTGTGCAATGTTTCTGCAGTGCAGTACAGAGGCACTCCCCGTTCAGCAGCACAGGCAGAGAGCCCTCCCAAAGCCGGGAACGGTGCTAGGGGGCAGCAGCAGTTGGGGAAAAGGGGTTTGGCAGCCGCTGTCGGCTGTGCCCAGACTTCCTCTTTCTTCTCTGCAGGCAGCACGGCTGTCTTTGCTGTTTTCCACTAGTTAGCATCACTGCACAGGAAAGCCTTTGCAGGATGCTGTGTTTCCTTGGGATCAGTTTGTATTTGTTAGTATTGATCCTAGTGAAAGGTACAGGCAAGGGCATGTAACATTGATGCAATGTGCCCTTGGCACACGTTTCCTTGACCTTAGTCGAGAGATGCCACTTGGGCAAAAGGCAAAGGCCTGCTGCCTTTGGTGTATTGTGGTAGGGTGACACAGTGGGGAGGGCAGGGGAGCCCCCCCAGGTGAGCAGGAGACGCTGCAGCTGCCTTCCTGTGGGCCGTGTCAGCAGCCACGTAGGTTGTTACTCACCCAATGCTGTGTCACTAAAAGTGTGTGCCTGGGCATCTTGGCTCTTGCAGATGATCCAGCTGCTGGCCTGTGACTTGCTGCTCTCCCTCCGCACCAGCCTGTGGCAGAAGCAGGCAAACGCCAGCCAGGCGCTGGGAGAGACGTACCATGCCTCGGCCCCCGAGCTGACGGGCTTCCAGCGTGACCTGGGCAGCCTGCGCAAGCTGGCCCATAGCTTCAGACCCGCCTACCGCAAGGTATGGCTCCCCTCTCCCGCCTGCCCCACCTCCAGCTTACCTATAGCCTTTCCTGGGGGTGATGGGAAGCTGATTCCCTTGGAAACACAGAGTTTGTATGAGCTTGTGTGGTTTGGATACTTGTGGTGAGATGATCTTTTCGCTACCAACCTCCACACTTTCTGTTGGTAAGTGATGAGAGAGGCTCCCGTGGGAGTTCAGTGGATGTGGGGAAGTGTCCACTTCAGTTTCTGCATAGAAAACAATGAGCATGTTTTCTCATGTATTACCAAATACCATGGCATCCTGTCTGTTAAGGTGGCTTCAGACTGGGTCTGTCCATCTGGGGAGTGTGGAAGGAAGTTTCCTCAGCCATGTTGGCTCTGCTGAGTAGCTGGAGGGTCAGATGCCTTCTGCATCTGTAGAGTTCCAGGTGTTTTTCTGGGCATTTCAGTTCATCCAGTTCAAAGCCTCTGTAGAGGAAGTAGAGTCTAACACTTGGACACAAGAGTTGTCCTGGTATTGTCCAAACTCTGGATTTCAAAGTTTGATGCTGTTACCAAAGCACTGCACTAGCAGCATAAGTTGAGTTCTGCCTGGATCACAGTGCCAAAGTTTGCTCTCAGATTTTTCCCTGCTGTCAATCCTTCCCCTTTCCAGGCCACTCACAGTTAGGTGTCAGTTTTTTTTTTCCCTTCGTCATGGTTGCCCTGACCTGCAAATTCCCCAGAGAAGGTGGAAAGATGAGGGAGGAGCATGGAAATGGGTCTCTGTTTTTGTCAAGATGTCAGTGCTCTGCTCTTGAAATGTGGTGGTTGAGGGATGACAGCTCAGACACAGCACCGTCCCTTGTGCCAGGCCACCTCTCATCTTCCATTCTACCTTCCCTTCCAGGTCTTCCTCCACGAGGCCACCGTGCGCCTGATGGCAGGTGCCAGCCCTACCCGCACCCACCAGCTGCTGGAGCACAGCTTGAGGCGGCGCACGCCCCAGAGCAGCAAACAAGGTCAGCCCCAGGGCACAGGCAGTGACCCACTGCCTGTGGGGCTGGGAAAGGGCAGTGCTTGGGCAAAGTGTGGGGGCATAGATACAACCTACAGTGTCTTCTGCTGTGTCAGGATAATGAGCTCCCATCAGCCTGTGTCTCAAGGCAATGCTTCTGCCATGTTCTCTACAAGCCAGCTGACATGAGCTGCCAGCCCTGGGCTGGAGGTGTCGGCAAACAGACTGGAAAACATTTGCCTTCATGAAGCTACACGTGCACAAAACTTGGCAGTCTGGGGTTAGGAGCAGTCAGTGCAAAGGCAGAAGCTGGTAATTCTAAAGGGAAGAGCCAAAAGATGAAGGATGTAAGGGAATGGGCAAACATACATGCCAATGTTGGGATGAGCCCTAGGAAGTGAACTGAAGGAACTGTCTCTGTGCAAGACAGGACTGACAGTTCTTCCCTGACTCTAGCTCAGAGTGTTCTCCTCTGCTAGCCCAAAGGTCCTCAGGGTGCCCCCTGCTCTTGGCTCAGGGAATGCCAGCCAGAGAAGCCTGTGCTCAGTGGTGGCAGCTGAGGCCGTGTGGTGGGATTTTCTCATGCAGGTGGTAGCTCTGAGTTGTCTCTCTCTTTACTGTTTGCCCATAGGTGAACTGGACACGTTGCCAGGCCAAAGGGAGCGAGCCACAGCCATCCTGTTGGCCTGCCGCCATCTCCCCCTCTCTTTCCTGTCCTCACCTGGCCAGCGAGCAGTGCTGCTGGCCGAGGCTGCCCGCACCCTGGAGAAAGTGGGGGACAAGCGCTCCTGCAATGACTGCCAGCAAATGATCGTCAAGCTCAGTGGGGGTACGGCCATCGCTGCCTCCTAATGCAGCGTGGCAAAAGACAGCCTGGTTGAGCATCAGCCTGGACTTCCCTTCTGGAGCTTAGAAAAAGTGCTAGGTTAGGGCTGTGCTGGTGGGATCAGGATGGGGTGGGAGAGGGAGGGAGGGTTTTGGGTTTGATTTTTTTTCTAAATTTGCCCCGGGTTTAGCTTTACTAGCCTCCTTGCTTGTTCTCAGGCACTGCAGCAGGAATCTGTCTAGTTGTGGTTTTTGTCACTTTGCCTGGGGCTGTTGAGAAGCGCTGCCCCAACACAAATCACCCGTCCCTGCTTGGGAGAGAAGCCCACAAACCCACGGCACAGAGAAGTGGCACATCCCGCATCTGTCCTCAGGGGTATTTTGTTCCCTTACCAAACACCTCTGCAGAAAGGAAATCTCTGGGGAGAGCAGAGAATCTGTTCAAGCCTTGTCCCGCGGGGCTGCTGGGGCCTAAGGCTGTTTCCCAAAAGAGAGGAAGGCACCAGCTTTCCTTGAGTTGTGTGTCAGGAAACTGAAGCCCCTTAGACCCAACTTACCTAGGTGCTCTGGGAGTGTCACTTGGGGCCAGTACTGCCTGGAAAATTTCTCTACAGTTTTTATACAGGTTTTTTTATAGGAATGTTTGTGGCTTTACAAAAACATGAGGAACAATGCAGCAGATTTTCCTTCTCTTCTGCTTCAAGCATCTTTTCCTGTGATAGCTGCCTCTGGTATTCAGCAGGGGTTGGGTTTGTAGCAGCCTGCAACAAGCAGAGCCTGGTAGAAGACCTTGGCATTCCTGGACATCTGGTGCTGGGTGGCAGCAGAGGTGGACATGCTGTGCCCTGCATTTGGCATGAAGGATGAATGCTTCTCTGGTGCCTTTTCATTGATTCAGAAACAATTTTTAGAAAGTGGTTTGTTTTTTTTTTTTTACTCAACTCCCAGTCCCAGAACTTACCTTCAGGTGTTTCTCCTTACCTTCTTCAACTGCTCCACAGCTCCTGCAGGATTTGGGAGGCACTGGTTCAGGGTGCAGGTCTCCCAGCTTTGTTACTGTTGCTATTCCAAGCAGTTTGACTTGCAGGTGTTGAATTGCCTGTTACTTTCCAGGAGTGGGAGGTGGATTTGGGACAGGGAGAGAACGGTTTGCCCTCTTTCTCTCTGCCTTTCCTGTTGCATCTCTCCAAAGAAGTGCAGAGTGGTTGCCCTCTCACATGTGCATATGTGGAAACCAGCCTTTGGCAAGTGGGCATTGCTGTTGCTCCATGTGTACAGCCAGCATGTTCTCCATGTTGGCAGCTTGAAGCATTTAGATACAGGCAGCCATCCAAACCCAATTGCTGTCCCAATCAAGCCTGTGCTGGCCAACTCCTGCAAACTTGGACTGTTTTGCAAGAAGCTTCCACACGTATCCAGCTCTTGCAGAGAGGCATGAGCTCCTTCAAAATGAGAGGACAAAGATAGATAGAGACTTGTGGTTTCCCTTTGCACAGGGTCTTTTGGCATCTGGGAGGGCCATTTCATGTGCTACAGTAATTGAACACAGGTAATGCTAGTCCTGGAGTTGCCTGGCTTCAAGAAGATGGAAACTGGAGCCAGGAGAAGCCCATCTCCCAACAAAACCTGTTCCCAGTGATTGTGGCCTGTAGCTGTGGACAAAAGTGTGGGGACCAGAAGGTGTTTACCTCCCTCTCAGATTTTGAGGAATAGCTGGTAGCCACCCAGCTGCAATGGCCAGTACTGTCCTACTGGCTGGGGTGTCGCTTGATTCCTGGAGTTGGTGATTGGAGAGGAGGGAGCTCATTTTTTGAGGGGAAGAGGTTGCTCTCAAGAGTGCTTGATCAGTGCAGGGGTGCTCTGGTGGCAGCAACTTCAGCTTTGAGCAGGTATCCTAAGCGTGCAGAACAGCTCTTGAGTTTGTATACATGTTGACTGCTCATTCCCAAATTCCCTAGCTTATTAGTGATCCTATTTTGGGAGGTAGATTGCCTCTTCCTGATTTTTTTCCACTTCCATGGCTCTCATGCTGTCTTCCTTTTCATGGAGTTTTTTTCCTAAAATACAGAAACTCCTTGCCTGTGGCAACCTCTGAGTTATCTTGCATTTCTCCAGGTCTGCATGCAGCACAGGGGCAGCTCTGTGCTTTAGTAAAATGGGAGGTAAGGCTTTGGGAAAGCAATGATGCTGAGGTTTCACTTTGTCACTAATAATAGTCTGAGCCCTGGGGACTGGGCTGCAGGGAGTACTGGCTGGGCCAGGAGCTGGGAGAAACTGTTGGGCTGAAACCCAGGTAGTGAATAGCATGAAGCACCGAGGGTCCTGGCGTGGCTGGTATGTCTCTTCCCCACTCCAGAGCAAGGGATCTTTGCTCTGTTTTTTTTCTACACTGTTCAAAAATTTGCTATCTGTCCCTACAACTTTTTTTATATGTGTGTGTATATACTGTAACTTTTTGGTTTGTGGGTGGGAGGAAATTGTTTTATGGATTATGTGAAGAAAGTCTATTTATCCACATGGAGTTCAGAGTAGGGATGCTTTGTGATATGAGATGCATCTGGTGATGGGGAAGTTCCCCAGGGAACATACCTGCTGTCTGAAAACCCTGTTCCAGGGCTCCAGAGCATCTGTTACCTAATAAAGATGAATGTTACCACCACCTCCCACCTGCCCTCTTTCTCTTAGCTCTATTCATCCCACCCAGCAGCTGCTCTTAAGCAGAGGTGAGCTTGAAAAGTCCTTTAGAGACATAAAACCTCACAGGTGCCTCGGGAAGCTGTCAGTCCTTTGTCCAGGTAACCTAAAGAACAGAACTGTACAGCTTGCAATGGAAGTCCCTTGGTGGAGAAGGTGTAGTGTCTCCATGCTCCTCTGGAAGCAGCTCAAGAGGATCATGGCTTGAGCAGAGCCAAGGAAGGTGGAGCTGGGTCAGAAGTCTGCAATTTTAGGTCCTTCTCTAGGGGAGGAAGGCTGTTACCTGACCTTGCTTTAGAACAATGTCCTTTCACTCCATCTCTTTGTTTCTCTGCTCCCCCTAGTAAAACTCTGTCAGAACCATTAAACTTCAGACAGAGATCTGTTTTTTGTGCAGCTGCTTGAAGGGTTTTGCAGTTGGCCCTGGAAGCTGTGTTCCCACCATGTCCCCCATTGCGGGGGGTTCCCCAGGCCCTGTGGGGGAGTGGGTTTTGTGCCCCGCTGCCCCGGGGGAAGGTTTTGTGAGGAGTGTGAGCTTCCCCAGCCAATTCATACCAAGGCTGTACAGTTTAATGTGTTATTTATTGACAAGGTGGAGGCTGAGGCAGTGGGGAAAGGAGGAGGCTGGGGAGGGAAAGGGGCAGCTCGGGCTTTGCTGCGGAGCGGGTGCTTTGAGTCAATTGCTCTTCTCCGCACCTCGTCAGAGGAGCCAGATGGGGGTGCCTGGTCCGAGCAGGATCTGTTCCCAGTCCGTCCAGCATCGGCCCCCATCCCCTGAACAGGGATCGGCTGTGCCAGTGTGTTCCCGGCTCAGCCTCTTTCGGGGGTGGGCTGAGAGCGCCTGAAACTCGCTGCCCGGCTGAGTCCCCAGTACCTCCTCGACGGTGCAGTGCAGCTGGCAGTCCCTATCCCTGGGGCCAGGAGCGACGGCGCGTCTGCCGCCCCGGCCAGCGTCACAGTTTGTGTAAGTCCTGCGCTGCTCTCCTCCGGTGGGCTGCCCCCGATGGCAGCGACTCCCGCCTGAGGGGACAGCCCGTCGCCGATGGCACTGGCCGTCAGACGGTGACCTCAGTCTTGCTGTTGGTGGCGAGGTGCCGCGGGTGCTGCCCGTACAGCGAGGTGGAGGGGCCGAAGGCCTCGGGTGGTCCCTCAGGGCGCAGGGTGGCCAGGCCGGGCCGACGGGGGCCGCGATGGGGGCCCCCCTCCCAGCCCCCTGGGAAGGCCAGACCCCCTGGTATCTTGGGGCCCTTGGCCTTGGGCAGGAGGCAGCCCTCGGCCAGCACCGGAGTCTCGGCTGGGAAGGTCAGTGTGCTGGCTGGGGGTGGCTCCAGCCCCCCGAATCGCCTGTAGAAGTCCTCAGTGGCACTCTCTGTGGGGACAGGTGTTCGGTGTCACCCCTCCAGGGACACTCCCTTCTGCTGGCACGGGAGGACCAGGGAGGGTGCAGAAGTGGAGAAGGCTGGGATGGGTCTGTAGGAAGGATTCTGGGTGATGATGGGCCGGGGAGGATATTGGCAATGAACCGGCTGGGCAGTGCTTTTGGGAGATCCTGGGGAACCGATTGTTGCACAATGCAGTGTCCATGTGGGTCCTGAACGCTGATGGGGTGGGCAGTGCTTCAGGTCTGTGTGGGATCCTGCGTGCTGGTTGACTGGGAAGCACAGTGGATCCGTGGGAAACCCTGGGCACTGACTATCTGGGCAGCACAGTAGGCTGGTGGAGTGGTGGACGAGCTGCAGTTTCTGCTGTGAGCAGCCACCCCAGGAGCATTGGGAAACTGGGATGCCTGTGCCCCTTTGTGAGCCCCTCCCTGCTTGGTTTTTGGGGTCAACAGGGTGCATGCTCCCAGCCACCATCCCACCTCACACAGCAGCAGCACTCACCTCCAACCTTGAGGGTGGTGTAGGAAGTGTAGTCCGGGGCTGACAGGGCCAGGCTGCTGGCCAGCGGCAGGCGCTTGCCGTGGCTGTGGGGCCGTCCCAGGGAGGGGGCAATGGCCACTGCGTTGTTCAAGGGTGGCTTGTCTGGAGGGGCAGAGATGGGTTGAGGCTCAGCCATAGGCTGTGCCCTCCCACTGACTTTATTCACTTAAGGGAACTTATTTTTCCCCACCACACCGGCACCTTACCTGTGCTGTTTCTGGGGGGCCCTCGGGCCAGCCCCTCGCCCAGCGGCACCTGCACACCCCCCATGAGGCTGTCCATGTTCTCAGAGGGGCTATGGCCTGGCTGCTTCAGCAGATCTGTCAGTGTCCTGGAAAGGGGGTGAAGGGCTGTTAGAAAAATATCCTGCTCCCCTGGGACCCCGAATGCATTCCAGCTCTGATCTCCACTCTTTGAAGGCTAGGAAAGAGCCACTGGGAGCAGTGCATCTAGAGTGCACCCAAGCTACTAATCCAGCTTTTGCAGGACTAACAATTCTACCAGCTAATTGGGATCTGGGTGGGGCTGAGCCTTCCCAGAGCCAGGGGCATCAATGGGTAAGAGTGGTGAGGCAGATGCATGGCTTGGAGCAGGCTCCAAGGATTATGATGAACTGAGATGGAGGAAACTGATCTGATGGAAGCTGGAGCAACACCTCAGGGATGCTCCCCTGGTGGAATAGGGGAGCGGAGGCAATACCTCCACTCAAGTCTTCAAAACAGAGCAGACCCCAAGGAAGAGATTAGAGAGGCCACTTGCGCCCCTTCAGGGAAGGAAAAAACTAGTGGCAGCCTCTGGCACAGGCACTGTCTGCGCATAACACCCTCCTTGTAAGTAACAGCATTAAACATTAAACACCATTACATAAGATAGAGCCCTATTTCGTTTAACATTCATGGACAGAGATTCTGCAGTCCCACCACAGCGCACTGGCAATGCCAGAGCGAGGCATGCTGGTGGTGCCAGAGCAGGGCACACAGGCAATGCCAGAGCAAGGTACACCAGTGCCGGTGGTGCCACAACAGCACTGACAGAAGGAGAACATTGGCAGTGATGGAGCAGGACCTAACCACGTGCCACTGCAGCCTTTGGCAGCAAGTCCCAGGAGAGGATGGGATGTTCCTGCTGGCGCAGGGCTTTGTGATGTGAAGTTACACCATTCCTCCTGCAGAGACCATCCCTACAAGAGTGCAGGGGTGTCCACTCAGGGCTTTCTTTGGTTCACTAATCCCCAGCTCGCTGTCAGCACGCCTCGCGCCTCAGAGGTTCTGGCTGGCTCACAGACGCACACCGTAAGCTGATGGTTAGCGAGTGGTTGGATGATAAAACAGCAGATTAAACTCAACGTGCATAAATGCAAATTGGAGAGGAAGAGGGGAATAATCCTGACTTGGTAGATGTGTCAGCTCATGGCACCAAAGTGCTCAAAAACCTAGTAAATGTGATGCTCGGAATTTCCAGGAAAAGCAGTGAGAACAAAGGAGAAAGTAATGAGTTGTTCCTGGGAGATGCTTATGCTTGTGGGGACCTGAGAGAGAGCCTTTTCACTCCCAGTTTGGATTCAGTCAACATCACAGGGCAGGGACAAAAGCAAAGCTACAAGGAAGGGTCACTTGCTCTGTGGGTTAATTTCACATAATTCTTGGGAAGCTTAATCTCCAGATGGGCCAAGAGAACCCTGATAGAGCTGAAGGAATTGAAACAAGTGAGGAACAAATCCTGGCAGCTGACCAGCTGGAAGGCAGCTTGGCGGAAAAGAGCCTGGGAATCCTGGTGGACACCAAGTTGACCATGAGCCAGCGCAGTGCCCTTGGGACAAAGGCACTGAATGGTTTCCTGGTCTGCATTAGGCTAGGTGTTGCCAGCAGGTCTGAGGAAGGTGATCCTTTCTCTCTGCTTGGCACCACCTCTGTAAGGTAAGGCCACACCTCTGGAGTGGTGGCTCTAGCTCAGTACAGAAGCATGGATGTATGGGAGAGAGTCCAGGGAAGGAACACAAAGATGGGACTGGAACATCTTTTATATGAGAGGCTGAGAGACTTAAGACTGTTCAGCCTGGAGAAGGTTTTGGGGGATCTTAGCAATGTACATGAGTATCTAAAGGGAGGGTCCAACAAAGACAGCATCAAGCTGACAAGAGGTGACGGATGCAAACAGAAATAGGAAATACTGTTTAAACAGAAGAAACAACTTTTTTTTTTTTTCCGCAGGAGTAGATAAATGCTTGAGCAGGCTGCCTGGGGAGGCTGTGGCATCTCCATCCTGCAGCTATTCAAAGCCTGCATCTCCCCAGGAACACTCCTGCAACAGACTGACCAGGGTTCAGGCCATGGATGCTGCAGTCGGAGAAACTGGGCACAAGCCTGGGTGGGCAGTGGGCTGTGCCTAGGCAGGGCAGGGCAGGGGGAGGCAGGGCCCCCGAGGCCGTGGGTGTGGGCTGTCAACTCGGGGAGCTGCCGCCATGTCAACTCCCACCTTCCCTGGGGTGCACTGCTCACCAGCCCCTCCCCACTGGATGCTGCCTGCTCTTGCCTGTCCCCAGGGCCAGTGCTCAAACAGGCTTGTTTCAACAGGAAGTTCAATGTGATTTGACCTATTTTTAAAATTATTTTTTCTTTTCCTCGGGTCTATTTATGAAGCTTGAGCAATCCTTTATCTATGACTCCTCTCCACATAAATCCATCAATGCTCTTTCTCATAAATGTGCCCTCCCTGCTGACTGCTCAGGGCATGTGGACAATAACAATTAACAACAATGGCTTGAGCAGCAATTAATAAGCTGTTTTGCTAAGGTGAGAAGCGCCCTCTTGGATTCATCCTGCTGTTGCCTTCTGCTTTCCGTCACATCCCAAGATCTTCCGCTGTCGCCTGTCCCTTATCCACCACACCCTGCCCTTGCACCAGGAGTAGTGCCACTGGCCAGGGCTGCCAGTAGGGCTCTCAAGGGCTGCACTCCTTTCCTTGCTCATCTCCAGGTGATGCAGTACAGGAAAGGTAGAGATGGAGGGTGACACTATGGAGGATCTGTTGTCTCACTGAACATCACCTTGGGGGTTTTGAACCCCAGTCTGGTCCTGTGACTGGAGAGCTTGAGGAAGCCACATCTCTCCAGATCACCTGGTGGTCTGCAGCACCAAGATGGATCTGGAGTGCAGATGGAGGAAGGGGATGGAGAGCAGATGTAGCTTTAGACCTGCACTGCTCACTTGCAAAAAGTCTTGATTAATGGTACCACTGAGGCCTCTATCCACACTCTGGCCGTGGATGCAGAGTACATGAGGCCATGTGTGTGGGTGGCTTGCCACCAAGCTTGCCTGAGCGTCAACTGGGTGGGCATGCAGCCACCTCCATGGCAAACCTAGTTCTGCATACAGGTGCAATAAAGATGCCCCAAACCAGCCTAGTGCAAGACCTGAGACCAAGCACAGAGGCAGATCCAGATGCAATAATGATGGAGGCCAAGAGAGCTTCACAGCAGAAGCCATGCAGGAAGCACTGAGTGCTCCTGATCCATCCCCAAGGAGCATGCCTGTGTGGGAGCAGGATGCTGACCTGGCATGGCAGCACAGGTCCTGACTCACTTTTGGGAGGCCCAAGCCCCATACCTGGCAAGCTGAGCAGGAGAGAGTATGCAAGTCCTGGCAAGGGGATAGGGAACAATGGGGGAGGCAGGAGTGCAGCCTCCAGAAGAGAGATGATGGACTGATGGGGTGAAGTGACATTGCTGTGAGCTGGTGTGAACCCTTGGTGGAAACATAGAAGGTGACAGCCACTGGATGACCAGGGTCATGAGGTTTGGAGCAGAGGTGTAGCATTGCAGGAAACACAGAGCACGCTGCAGCCACAGGTGAGCATCCTGGCTGGTCATACCACTGCACCCAGTGAGAGCAGCAACTTCACCTCCCGAGGGAGACATTTCTCAAAGCTTACAGCGTGTCTGCTCAGGGCAGGAGTGTCCATCCTTGCAAGTGAACAACATGGGTACTGTGGGACACCTGCCCAGTAGAGCTGGTACACTCAGGGATGCTCAGGAAGTCGTGGGGTTATCAAGGTGTCATTGCAAAACTGGAGTTGCAGTAATGGGTATTGGAGCTTGGGCCAAGTGGAAATGAGCATCTCCAAACATTATGTTCAGTCTAGAGACAGACCTCCAGGTCTCCTTCCCTACTGGAGCTGGATTCTCTTTCGTCCCCCAGAGAGCCAAGGCAGCACATGATAGCACATCATGCTGCCTGCAAACACATTTTCTAGTGTCTTTACCACTACCTGCTACCATGGACATCAACTCTAGGCATGGCCCTGGACTTGAGCATTGCCAGAGAAATACCCAGCACGGCTGCATGCATAGTGGGGCCAAATTTGGGGACCCCAAATAGCATAGGGAGACCCAGGGAGTGAAAAGCCAGAATTGAGCACTCACCTACTGCAGCTGCCAGGGCACCTGCTACTGACAGCTATTTTGCCCCTCTCCAGAATCCCCCCCTCTTTCTAGGAGGCTGCTTCTTGCCCAGTTCTTCCCATAGCATCGTTCACACCAGCTGTAAAATTGCAATTCCCACCCAGGAGGTTTTCTGGGTGAGGTCCGGGGCACGTATTTGCTCTCAATGTAATGGGCACAGACAGATCCTGAAGGCCCCCAAGGACCCAACGTCCTCAGAGATCCGGGGACTGAAGAAAAACACAGGCAGGTGTTCCTGACTCACACAGGGTCTGGCCAGGCTAAGCAAGTGCCGGGGACAGATGCCAAGCATAAGCCGAGCAGGAAGGAGAGGGGATTGCTGGAGCTGCCATAAGGCCCTGCAGGAAGAAGGCGGATGAGGATGGGAGGACAAACCAGGTAGCTGCAGTCCCTTGAGCACCCACTTCCCTTGGTGGACCAGCAGCCAAATCCAGGAGGAGACAAAGACATGTTGGAGATAGCCAAGGTGTGGGGGTCTCATGACAAGCTGGATGCAGACTCTGGTGTCTCCTTCAGGGAGGAGCTAATGGACTTTTTGCACCTGGTTGCTCTTCTTGGGTTTCGACTAGGACCAGAACCATGACAAACAACATCTGGAAGTGCAGAAGTGGTTGACCTTAACCCCCAAGAGAGAAAGCTGCAAGCAGCGGCAGTGGGAGCTGTCTAGGGCAGCACAAAGTGCTTCCCAGGAGCGGAAAAACCCCGGCAGGAGGGAGGGATAGGAATGGAAATCAAGACGACCATGCAACAGGGAGCTGGCCCAAGGCCATGATGCGGTGCCCAAGGAGCAAATGAGAAGCTCCTACCTGAGGCACTGGAAGAGAGGCGAGGTGGCACTGCCCATGCCTTGGGCCATGCGTGGGTACAGCGGCAAGGCAGGTAGAAATAGCCCTGCTGTCTCAGAGGCACCAATATGAAGCATATGCCCCCAGCTGCCCAGGCACAGTGGAATGGAGGTGACAGCATCCCTTTTTGGATACTGATGGCGTGTACCCAGCCTTTGTCACTGTCTCCATCAGCCCAGCACCCAGGAAGTTATGTCAGTCTGGTGTCTTGCCTGGTTCCTGGGGCTCTGCACCTGATGCACCACTCCTGCCCTATCACAGCTTTCCAGTCACCATCTCTGTGGAGCCAGAGCTGCTCACAAATTGCACAGAAGGACACAGGGCACAGAAGAGGGCAAGACTTCCCCTGACTTCTGCAGTGATGGAGATTCCCTTCTGATTTTGTCCCTCAAAGGCAGACAAGAAAAATGCGCCTTCTCCTGATCTGTATGCTAGTGCCCAAAAGATCTGTGGCTTTATGGAGAATAGGCACCTATCTCTCCAAACTCATTGGGAAAATTCAGGCTTAAGTTTGGGGGGGACAACAACAAGAGGAAACACATAGCTCCAGCGGCACAGAATTGAGGCAACAGCCCCTGGTGAGTGGCAGCCATCCCACCAGCATCTGATGGTGGGAGAAAGCAATACACAATTGCAGGGGATGAGGACACAGGTCTGGGTGTCCCAGGGTCTGACCCCTCCCCAAGCACAGTATCTCCTTCCCAGGAGGTGGGGGGAGATGATCAAAAAAAGACGCGGCGGCAGGGGAGTGGAAGGGGAGTCAGGAGGCTGGCAGAGGCCGTATCGATCCTGTCAAGGTGCCAGCACTTCCTCAGGCAACGCCAGGGGAGGTGCAGGCACGGAGCAGCACACAGCCAGGCTCCCTGCCAAGGTGGGAGCACAGCATGGATCCCCCCAAAACTGCCTCTTGTGGCTCAGGAAGGGCCTATGACCCTCCTCCATGAATCAGTATGACCTTCCTCCAACCAGGGGTGATCAGCCTCTGCTCCCCTGACTGGGTGCAAGAAGTAGAATGGGTCTGGATTTGGGGTGCAGCACCCAATGGCTGCATAAGTCCTAAACAGGCAGGGGAAGAAGGGTGCCCCACGGGAAGGAGAGAGTGTGTTGGTGCTGGGGGTTGTAATCAGGACAGCTGCCTGATCATCCTGATGAAATAATTTCCACCAGCCCTGCTTTTCCATCTTTTAAAAGCTAAAATCCCTTAACAAGATTGCATGAAAATGGGTTTCTCTCCAGTCTTGATGTCCTCACCGGGAAGATGCAAAGTAGAGCCCCAAAATGAGGAGAGAAGCATGTATTGGCAGTGGGAGCGAGAGGGAAAGAAGCACCGACAGCCACAGCAGCAGCACAAGAGTTGGGGGAGATGCAGGGGGTCTCCAGTGCAAAAGTGTGTCCTTGACCTTCCCCCCGCCAGCCCTGTGCTCAGCCCCAGAAGTGGGCTGAAAAGCAGGGGTTGGTGCCACAGGATATGGGCTCCAGGAAGAAGCTGCCCAACTTTCCACTGGAGGGTGTGCTCCAGGGGCTATAAGAGTGTGGATGCCTCCTGCAAGGGCAGTGTCCCACACTGGTGCACACAGCAGACACCAGGGCACACCCATGCATGCGCACACACACACGCACGTGTGCATGCGTGTGCACACATGCACAGGGAGCTGGCGCAGCAGCCAAGGTGGAACTGTCATTGCCACCTTGTCTCCCCTGGCACTGCAAGCAAGGCTGAAATCATGAGGACTGCAGTCCAGAGTCACCCCATACACAGGCAGACCCAGTCTCACCTTCCTGGGACACTGGGAACCACAGATTTGTTGTGGGGGGGAAAGCCATGTCCTATAGCTCACGTGTCACCCACCCCCCAATGACTGGTGAGTTGGCACTCCTGAGCCAGGGGCATGCCTCCTCAAGAGACAGAGCAGGTTGTTTTGAGAGGATATGGGTGTACAACCACCCCTTCTTGTGGAGGCTGTCCTGGCTGCCAGCCTCCCTGCCAGGTTAGTGGGCTGCAGCCAACCCACCCCCTGGTGTCTCAGCATGCTGGGACAGGGATTTTAGGGATCACCTCACCCTCTTGGCAGTCCCAAGGTGAAGCCTGGGCTCAGTCTACACAACAGGCTAGGAACATGAGCTGCCACCCATGGGGAGATGAAGTGGGGAAGGTGGGGGGACTGGACCCCTTTACCTGGAGACGGTCATCTCTGTCTGGGGACCCTGTGCCTTCTCCAAGCCCAGCTTGGTGAAGATGCCCACCAGCACCATGATAGCCACTACACCGCAGATGATGTAGACGATCATGTTGGTCTTGTCACGAGTGGGGTCCTCGGGGGTCTCGTCCACCCGGGCAGGCGGCTGGCCTGTGTTGACCCAGTTGGGGGTGTCGTAGTTGGAGCAGCCACTCTGGTCCAGCCGCCCGGGCTTGAACTGGCAGCAGAAGCGGTACCCGCAGGTCCCGCAGCAGTACTGATAGATGCCTGCGTTGCAGTTGAACGGCGGGTCCCACTGCCCCATCACGTCGTAGTACCCGCGGCAGCGGTCCCCCCCCGGTGGTGCCGCTCCGGTGGGCGCTGGGACCGTGGTCTCCGGCGGCGGTGCCTGGCTGCTGTTCCCGCTCTCCCCGGACCCCCCGGTGCTGGGCTCGCCGCTCCACACCCGGCCCGGCTCCAGCAGCACCAGGCAGCAGATACCCACGACGTAGCTCGGCTCCATCCGCCCGCGGCTCCGAGGGGCCATCCGGGCGAGGAGACGAGTTAGAGCCTCTCGCCCGGGACCGGCCGCATGGCCGCTGAAGAGCCCCGATGGAGGAGAAACGGGCTGGGGAGAAGGGGGGCGTAATGGAGGGAAGGCAAAAAAAGGTAGAAAAAAAGAAGTGGGTGGAAAAAAAAAGTGCAANCAGCAAAAGCCCTTCGCACCAGGGCGGGAGGAGCAGGAGGAGCAGCAGCAGGAGGAGGAGGAGTGCGGGGGAGAGGGGGAGGGAGCCGGCGCGGCCAGGGAGGCGCGGGGGGCTCGGCTCCCCCGCCGCCTGACAGCCTCCCGAGGAAATCGGAGAAGGTCCTTCACTGAGTCCTCTGCCAGGCTCCCCGCCGCCACCGGGCGGCGGGACACCCGCTCTTTCCGTCGGGCAGCCGCTGCGGGCGGCGGGGTACGCGTGGCACCAGTCCCACGCTGCCCGCCTGCCTCCAAGCACCACCGAGCCCCGCCGCGGCATCCCCACTCGCCCGGACGGGAGCTGCGGAGCCGCAGGCTGGCACTTAGTGGTACAAGAGGGTGGTATGCTGTGGGGGACGGAGCCCCCGGAGTGGTGGGCTGCCCTTCTGCCGCCCCTCAGCTAAGAGAATGGGGGAGAGCAGCAGTCCCAGTCCCTTGTGAATATCAATGGGAGCTGTCGATGGGGGGGGCTGTAGGATGGGCAGAGTAGGGGGATACTGGGGCTCCCCCAGAAAGTCTTCCTTCATGGAGTCACGATGATTTTCAGCCAGCCACTGGCTTGCCCTGTGTTTGGACTTCGAAGTTCAGATTCTCTGGGGAATGTGCACCCATTTCTCTGGTCTCTGGTTGGTGCCATGCATAAAGGTGGTATTCGTCCTTGCTGCCAGCTCCCCTTCCCAGAAGGGCATGATTTGCTTTTCCTGCTCTGGGGCCATTGCGGTAAGAGGACGGTGTGACAAAGTGAGGGGCTGTCGGGCCCCTTGCTCAGCACTAACACATTGCACAGCCTGTAACGAGAGTGGCTGGGGTGAGTGACATTATGGGAGCTGTGGCTGCATCCTCATCACCTCCAGACAAACCTACATCCTGTACTCGGGAAGGTCAGCAAATCTGGCATCACCCCTGTGTTCTTGGGCATATATTCCTTGCATGCTCTGTGAGAGAGAGGATGGATTGTGCATTGTCCTGTTTTGTCTGTTGGTACTCTAACCTGGGGGATGTGGCTGCCCTTGGGCTTCATAGTGCTGGCACAGGAGACCCCAGTCCCCAGGCAAGTGGTGATACAAAAAGACATTATAATGATGGAGGTGGCTTTAAACAGGTTGGGGAGGCTCACCTCCCTCTGGCAGGTGCCTCCTTCAGGCCAGCCCTGAAGCATCGTGGATCAGCCTGTTCTTAGGAGCCATGCTTTACCTGCCACATCACAGGGGGCAGGCTGATAGGATGGAACACTCCATCATCATTCTGCCTGTGCACCATGGCAATCCAGTATTTCAGGCTGGAGCTTTGCACAAAAAGCTTCCCACTCCATCGAGGGTGAAACACTTGTGTCTTCTGCTGGGGAATGGATTTAGAGGACAAAATATCCTTTCCCTAGTCACCAAGCCTGAGCCCTGCAGGCCCCTGGTCGCTTCCCATCTGGAGTCTGGCAAAAGTCAAAGACATTGAAAGCATGGATGAGGAGAGCAGCTGGAGCCCGGGACGAGTCCGATCGGTCCCCAGTGCCTCAGCCTAATAGAGATCCATTAGGTAAGGTAGCTTGTAGCCTCCAGAGCTTCCTGAAAGAGATGAAAATCTAGTGAGGCGGAAGAAAACTGCTCATCTCCAAAAGCCACTTTCTCTGCATCTGGGGGGACTCTCGGATGAAAGGCCCCATCGTCTGGAAGTTGCAGACATGGGGGTCGTTACCACTAATAGCCGAAAGCAGCATCGGCCTTCAGAGAAGCTGCGCAAGCAAAGTTTGCTGCTGCCCAGGTAACGCCAGCAGTCGTTTCCCAGGCACAGGGCGATTGCTCCCGACGTGTGTGTGAGCAGAGTCGCCCCGGGGGCCCGGAGAGTTTAACAGACTGCTAAGAGACAGAGCGAAAACTGGCCAAAATCGGGGATTTTGCTGGAAAATAGTTGCCTGGCATGACCTGCGAGAAAGGGAACGGTTTTAAGGCGAGGAGGAGAGTGTTTACTGAGTGCGAAGCAGCCGATTTCAGGGTCTCTGGGAGCGAGAAGGAGGGAGGAAGAGCCGTTCGCAGGCGTTAGCTGCGTGCATCAACCCAGAAAGAAAGCAAAGCCAAGGGCAGGGTGCGGAGGAGCACCCGCCCGGCACGTCCCCGGCGCGCAGGACCGGCCGGGGCTGGCTCCGTGCAGTGCTGGCACCAGGGGCTGCAGCCCGCAGCCCCGCTGAGCCGTCAGCTCATCTTTGTCAAATAAGTGACCCAGTCACTAGCTGCATCCCCAAAGGGAGGGGGTGGTGAGAGGGAAATCCTATAGCCCGGCACCTACACTCTCACATCATTGGGAAGCAGCAGCAGGACCCCCAGGAAAATTTAGGTCAGCAGGGACCTCCGGAGAAAAAGCAAAGAACATACTTGCAACATTCACGGGCACTTCTAGGGACAGGGATCTGGGAGAAGAGCTCCGTTAGACTTTGACCACCAGGCCTGGAGGATGTCACGGAAATATTCCCTGTAGTGACAATGCCACCCGGACTACGGAAGGGTGTCTCTGCGCCTGCAGAAATAGGATATACGGGCGGTTCAGCACCGAGCGGGGAGGGATACGCCGAGCGCTGACACTGTAAACAGATTGTTTCTGGCAGGGCATGGTGATCTGGAGAAGATCCTCTCTGTCACAGCCAGAGAGCCCGACAGACCCAGATCCCAGCTGATTATGGGGGTGCAAGCCTAGCAGAGCTGCCAGGCTCTTGCCCGAGGAGCAGGAGGAGGGAGCCATCACCATCATCAATTTGAAGTAAAGCCCTGGGAGCCTCCCTGAATGTGGGAGGATTTGGGGTGCAGTCAGCTCCTGAGAAAAGCTAGAAGTGGGTGTTTGGAGCCCCAAAGCTACCCAGCCAGCCCCTCCTCGCCCTCCACCCGGGGAGTCAGAGACACTTTCCCCCCACAAAAAAGTGATTTTACCATGCAGGACTGAGATGGACTTACAGCCAAAGAGGTGAATGAGGGAAAGGGTGCTGCGATGGGGTGGATGCCCCATCTCGAAGGGCTGTGCTGCAATAGGAGGGCTGTAGCACCTCATGCTTTTGTGCTGATGAGTGCTGCCAGAGTGGGTTTTGCTGCTTGCAAATCAGCAGCTAACACCCAACATCATCAGCTAGGAAGAGCTGAAGGCGAAGGAAGGCTGTCAGGAAGAGCTTCCAGCATGCGCTGCGACACTGTCCCCTGCCTGGAGGCAGAGAAGAGGCAAAGCTCCTGTCACCATCCCCGGGAGTACATGGGGCATATGCATCCCCCCACACTTCCCACCATTCCCCAGGATACACCAGAGAAATCTGCTTCCCTCCGAAACTTCAGCTACTGAAGCTGGTTCTCTTCCAGCCAGGGCTCATGCTGGGGAAGAGTCTCCCCTTGCCTTTGTCTCTATGAGAGAAATTTCTTTGGGTATCTGCATCCTGCTCGGAAGTTCTGAGTTTTCTCAGACCCATTGTCTAGGACTGGGATAAGAGATCCCCAAGGTTGAGTGCTGAGCTAATGTGCAATAAGATGCTGTTCCTCTCCTCACATTGGATTTGGGAAACCAAAGCAGACCTTGAGCTACTGGTGTTGGAAAACTAAAATAAGGGAAAGTTAAATGCACTGGGGGAGGCACAGAGATGAGGTGGCAGAACCCAGAGCAGCCATCATCCGCCCTATTTCCAGCCCAATATGCACAAGGGTTTTATTCTCCTGCCTGTGCTTGATGCTCTGGCTGTAAAACGGCTGTAAAAGGAAAACTGTGTCTCACAACGGCTTATAGAGAACACAGAAGCATATGTGCTTTACCATTACCATCATAACTGCAAACATTCAAAAGCTGAGATTTGCAAGCTTCCAGCTTCCCAAAGGCAGCTGGATTCAAATCCAAATGACATCCAGAGGAATGAGAAGAAAATCAGCTCAAAGCAAGGGCTTGTTTTTAATTTATGTCGCAGTATGGGCAAGCAGGATCTGGGCTGGAAGTCCAAGCTCCCTCAGCTGCCACTGTTAGAGGCCAGCCATGCCTCCACATACAGCACAAAGGCCCATGAGCATCAGCTGTGACCCTCAGGCTGTCTGTATATGGACTTGCAATTAGGATTAAACTTGGAGAAGTGCTGGTAAATGCTCCCCCTTTGCAGGCACTTGGTACCCATCAGCCTGCTAACCCAGGGGTTTTGTTGGAGCAGTCTGGAGGTTGTGTTGGAGATGGCTGCAGAGTCTTTGCAGCCCCCTTTACACTCATCTGAGCTTCAGGGCAGTCAGTGGGACGTTGGACCCAAAACTGCCACCTCACTGGTGCCTGCAGGCTGAGCAGGAGCTCCTCAGCCTCAGACCTTCTTCTATGCTGGGCTTGTGCAGCTGGGTGGAGCCCAAGTTATTTTCTCCTTTCCTCTTTAAAGTAAGTTGCTACCAGTTTTTCAAGCATTAAAAAGCCATATAAACACCTGGAAGCAGCAATGCACAGCCCAGCTTACTCAGCAGAGCAGTGGCATGTCTGGTTTCGCTCACTCTTTCCACCCCTTCTGCTCTCACCTTGACCACCCCTCATTCAATGTGTTGCTTCAAACCACAATGATTTAGGGCAAAACACACCCAAAGAGAAAGGATGAGAGCAGCCATTGCAATGCAGGGCATGCTTAGGGCTCAGTGTAACAGCTGCATGTGAAGGAGGGTGTGCTGCAGAGAGGATGGGAAGCAGCAGGGTCAGCCCCAGCCTGCTTTAGCCAGCTGTAGAGCAATAAAAACCAGACTGCGGCAGCAAAAGGGATCCAGTGCTTCCCCTCCCATGCTTGAGGCCCCGAGATGGTGGTGGTGGCATTCAGCTGTTGGGGTTTGCTAGAATGGGGGATTTGGGGCGCCTGTTCAGGCGGCTGAGGCAGGGTCTGCAGGAGAAGGCCATATGGCCGGGAGCAGCGTGCTGCGTGCTGTCCCGGCGTCAGACCGGCAGCAGTGGGCAGAGCCTCTCCTCGGGAAGGGCGGCCGTGCCAAGCACAGGCTCTGGCACAGGTGCCGGCTGGCTGCCAGGTACACTCAGGTGCTGCGGGCAGCTCGGAGCCCGCAGGGCAGCATGGCATGGCCAGCAGGGCAGCATGCCCCCGTGCAAACCAGCTGTCCCTGTTCATCTCCTCATCCCCTGGAAGTAGGAGACATGTAGGGACTCATGACCCCCACATAGCACAAGTTTGGGCCAGGTGGATGAAACTGAATTTGTGGTTGTGGCACGGTATGAATATTGATGCAATCTTTGCTTCTACAAGACCAACATTTTGACATGGAAGCGGAGGATGACTGGTGGAACACTGGCAGCAGGAGCACATCCACCTCCTCCTCTGCCAGCTCTTCCCTGTGCTGAGGGATAGGCTCTTCCAGCAGGGACTTGAAGGGGCTCAGCACACTCCTCTTCTCATGATAACCCTTTTCTAGGAAAGGCTGGCTCCACTGGGGCCCAGTCCGCTGGGCTACTATAATTTCTTGAGATGCCAAGGGGTGAAAAAAAATCAGGGATGTGTCCTGAAAAAGGGGAGCCTCAGGCAGATACCGTGGAAAGCTTGTGAGCCGAACGGGACAGGAAGGGCTCACTTAAAACCAGAGAAGGGTAGGGAAGGTCCAGAGAATTAATTTTGCTTTTCCAACGGAAGAGAACAAGGGTGAGAAAGTAAAGAAAACACAGAGGTGTGGATGTGCAGTGCCCGTGCACCACCTCTGCACAGAGCGGTGTGCTGCCTTTGGGACCATCACTTTCCTCCGCCTGCCCTTCCACAGGCACTGGTATGTGCTAAGCTGCCTCTTCCCCTCTGTAGCAGCAAACTGCAGGCTCTCTGTGCCCTTGTCTTCCCAAGAGTGTCCCAGGATAGATGTCCTTGTCCTTTGATGTCTCTTTTCACTGGATTACAGAGCAAGGAGAGGGCTTTGCTATCAGAGGGCTGGCTGCGAGCAGAGCTCCCTTGCCTGCCAGGAGCCTGTGGGCTTTTGAGCCAGCTTCATTTTGACTTGATCCCCCTCTGCGAGTGAGACCTGCTGAAGATGGCTCAATCCTGTTAGTGGCAGGGATTTGCTTCAGGTCTCCTACCATTACCCTGATGACATTTTGTCGTGCAATAAGCCTCTGTCTTTTGGGAGACTAAAAATCAAGCATGCCACTTTCCCACATAGGAGCTGTCCCTGTGCCACGCTGGCAGCAGCCTTGCTGCGGCAATCAGGAGTCACCTTGGTGCTTCTACCAGATATGTCATTTTCCTTCTGCCTCCCTAATCCCAGCCCAAGGACAGGACAGATGCCACCAGCAGCAGGGCTTTAGGTGAAACAAGTCCTGTGGTCTCCACACAGGAAGAGTAAATTAGTGAATAGCTTTGAGACCAATACAAGGACAGCTGGTGGGTGCACCCACCCAAGGGCAGCAAGGGGACCAGGGCACACTGAAAACTCCTGTGACCAGGGATGCAGGAGGATCTGTGTCAAATCTTGGAGAAAAGAAGGGGAAAGGGAAAAGGCAAGATATTGGCTCCCAGCAAATAATTTCTGAAGGTCTGTGTGAGGTTTGCAAAGTCCTGAGGCTGATTGAGGGGCTCAGTAACTACCAGCAGCTCTGCAAGGGACAGGGTAAGCAGGATAGTATACAGTGGGGGGGAATAGGAATAAATTAAGCAGAACAGGAGAAAAACTGAAAATCCAGACAGATTGATGTATGTGGCTATAGACAGGTCTCAGTCTGCACCATTAAAAACATGCCAAAAGCAGCAGAGAGGGATCCGGGTGGGGATCTCACCTCTCACTGCTCTCACTTCTGCGGCTGTCTGAGTGTGGCAGCAGGAGGGAGCTGTGAAAACTCATTTGAGTTGGCTGGTACTGTGGGCAGGGAAGGTGTGTGACCAAGTGAGGAGGGCTGTGTTTAAGCCTCCCAGGTACTAATCCTCACTCATCACTCCTCTTGGAGGACCAGTTCACAGTCTCATAGTTCTTGCAGAGGCAGATGTCCCTGATGTCCTCTGAATGGGGCTCTCCCTGCTGGACATTCATCTTGTCATAAGAGCCCTTGGACATGCTGTGTGGTTGCCCTCTGGTGCTGGTCTTGGCCTCATCCTTTGCTTTCTGCCCCTCATGCTCTGTTGCAGGATGTACCATCAGCCTTTTGCAGGCAGAGAATGATGATGGCCCTGCTCTGGCTGGAGATGAGTTGTGGCTGCTGGAGCAAGGGGGGTAAATGCAGGCATGTGGCTGCCCTGATAATTTTTAAAGCTTGCCAATATTTGTAACAACCAGTGGAGGTAATTGCAAATACGAGGAGAAAAATAAACTCTTGGCATCCACCAGCAACAGGTTTCTCCTCTACCAATGGCAGCATGGAGAGCCCAGCAGGCTTGGGCTACATCCAAATTAGGGGCAAAAGTTCCAATCCACCATCTTTTTTAAGGATGGAGCAGCTGGCAGGCATAGGTAGATGCCCTGGCACCACTGGAAAAGGGAAACCATGTGCTGAGCTGGGAGCTGGGAGAAGAGCTAGGTCAGAGGGCCCCTTCCCCAGGGTCCTGCCTGGGGCAGGGAAGAAGGAACCACACTATGGGCAGAAACCAAGATGGCTCAGGAAGCTGCTTCCCAGCTTGCCCCAGAGATTCCACATTAGCACAGACGTGTCACTGAGCACAGCATGGCCAGAAGCATCTCCTGATTTCTGCACCCTTGGCATCTAGAAGACTGAGATCAGACCCTGGGCCTCTGATTCTGAGAGGCATGAAGGATGCAGAGTGATAAAGACTTGGAAACGTGGGAGCTTTCTTGCCTCAGTTTGTCCCTCTTGAATGAAAGCTGGAGCCCCTGTTTCATGGGGAAGACTGACAGCTCAAGGCTGCTCTAGGTAAAGTAGTTCCAACACTTCAGGAGAAAGAGAAAAGCCCAGACACTTGCACCATCCTGCAGTGTGAAAGTAGTACGAGCATCAGAGATACCAAATGGCTCTTTGGAGTGGCTGGGGATGTTTTAGTATTGATCTCACATTTAGATGTTTAGCTCACATTTCCAAATTGTCCTTCAGCTCTGATTAGGAGCTTGCTGGCTGCATGGTGACAGTGGCCACCACCAGCCTGTCCTCATCCAGCAGCAGGACCAGTGGGAGAAGGGGTGGCTGGGTTGGTGGTGGCAGGGAAATGTCATGCCTTGCTGAGCAACAGAATTGCTAAAATAAAAAAATCTCAGTCTTGAAAATTATCAACACCTGAATGGCCATTCTGCCGTCTTCCACATAATCGCCAGAGACATTTCCCCATTGCACCAGCTTACCTCAGGGGACAGATGCCACTGCAAGCCATGCTGCCCTCACTGCCACTCTAACCCTAACCCTAATCCTAACCCTGGAACCCTAACCCTAAGCCCTTACTGCCACTCTCATGCCACTTTCCCCTCCTTGGCCTGCCAGGCAGGCTCTGTGGCTTTAGAAATCAAGGGGGCTGGAGCTCCAAAGGTACTGCCAGGTTCCCCACCCACAAAAGTGCCCGTGGGGCTCTGCCTTCATCAGCAAGGTGTGGGTTTCTAGTCATCCTTCTCAGAGAGAAAAGACTTGAAAAGGTAAAATGAGTGTAGCCTAGAGGCTCAAGAGACAGAGATGAAATAAGAAAAGTTCCAAAACTTCTCTTCTTTCTTTCTTTCTGTTCTACTCTCACAATCTTTATACCAGTTTTTAGCTTTCTGCAGGCCTGGTTCCTGCCCTGAGGTGCCTGAGGGTAACACTCTGCCAGGGCCCCATGAGAAAGCTTCTGGCATTCTGGGAGGGCTTTGCAGTCTCCTGCAGCAAAAATGCTTTCCCCCTAGAGTGGGGCATCCACTGCTGCTGGCACTGGATGCTGCACTGCTGGCATCCAGCCCACTCCCCCTGCATGTGGTGGAGGTCCCAAGCAGGCTTCCAGCCCCTCACTCTCCATCTGGCTCACACCAGGGTGTGCAATCCCTTCTGCACAGTGTGCCTGGAGCTGTGGCTCCTCTCTCGGACATCTCCCGATGAGCAGGTCCCCCTCCCTTCGCCTCCTCCCCAGGGCAGCCAAGCCGCGTGGCTCTGTGCAGGCACAACAGGAGGACAGATCTGAGGAGACAGGAGGAAAACGAACTCCCTTAAATGTGATGGAGGCGACTGCCTGGTTCTGTCAGCCATAGCTCCCTCTGCCCCCCTCCTCCCTGCACTCAACTTGTCTCCTGCTGTTTTTCTCTCTCTGGCTATAAGATGTCACAAGGATTAGGCCCAAACCTCCCTGGGTGCTGCGCTCGCCCCATGCTCATCTCTTGAGGTCACCTTGGAGTCGAGCACTGTCCCCTCTAAACCAGGAGTTGGCCACAAAGGCGACTGCAGTGGAAATCTCACCCTTGAAACGACAGGCAGGAGCATATGTGAAGCTCTGTTGTCACCCTTCAGGAGCAAACAATTTTAAATGGTTTTCATGGTGACCAGCTAGCATTGCTGCTGAAAGAGGGATCACTGCTTGCAGAATCAGCTGGGCTGCACCAGCGCAGTGGGGCTGGAACAAGGGGAGTGCTCAGGCAGAACCCTGGTTCTAAACCCTTCAAGTTTTGCTACAGTTCCCGGGGTGATCACCAAATACGAGTTTGTGAACCATAGTGCTGGCACAATGATCACAAGATGCACAGATTCATGAGGTAGTGAGCTCTGGGAGTCATGGCAGTGACTGGCACTGTCCAGGCAGATCACCGTGGTTTTGGAGTCGTTGCTGTCAAATGATGCCATCATGTATTACACCTGCTCCATGACCTTGCTGGCAGCAGATGCAAACCTTATGGACTCTTCTAGTGAACCTCATCTTCCCAAATTTGCTCAGAGGAGCCATACCTGCCCCCAATGCCCCAAAGCCATCCCTGCAATCCCTGTACCCATGCACTGGGGGACATGTGAGATGCAGTTTTCCTGCTGCCCCTTTCCCCTGTGCATCAGTTCACCCCAACACACTGTCTCTGCCACCATCAGGGCAGCCACCTTCCTCTCCACTCTCCGGTGAGACAGCCCTTGTATTTTTGGCATGCAGCAACCCTGCAGTGGGGCTGCCACTACGGACCTTTAATGAGGAGTTAATTGCAGCTGACACTGCCTGGGCCAGGGAGTTCAATCCTGGGTCTCCCATAGCACCTGGCCAGGATGGAGTGCAAGAGGAGGAAGAATCAATGCTGCCAGTAAATGTGCTCCAAGACAGACAGTGAGGGAGCAAGGGCTGCTGCATCTTTATTCCCTGTTGACCCATTTAAAGCAAGCACCGGTGACTAAGTAAGCTGGCAGGAGGATAAAAATACCTCCCACATGTTCACTAGGAGGCCAGGGACAGAAATAGGGGTGCCATCACCTCTCTGGTGAGTGGTTGGGGTCATGCAGTGTTTTGCAATCCTGAAAGTGGAGTCTCCAGTGTCTCTCACAGTAAACACAACCACAGTAGGGTCTCCTCTGCTCAGAGCTTCCTGTCACACACCATCTCAAGAGTCAGCTCCCTTCCTTGGAGCTGAAGCAATCAGAAAAAAACAACAACCAACCAACCAGAAAAACCCCAACAACCCCAAAAGCAGATGTTCTCCCTTACTGCCAGTAAAAGGAGGAAAACATCACACAAAGAAATCTTCCCTGCAGACCTCAGCCATGCAGGTCACTGCACTGCTGCCGAAATATCTGTGTCACTGCACTGCTTACCCTGTTGGGGTCACATCCTGGTGGAGCTATGTCCTGCTGCAGCCAGAGAGGACAGATCCTGGAGTCCTCCTTACCTCCCTGGCATAAGCTGCTCCCGACACTGCATTGCCACTTCATGGGAAAGCACACACGATTTTCTGGGTTGGCAGCAGAGATCCAGTGCTGCCTTCCTGGCCCCTCCACACAGGCACACCTGGGAGCATTTGCACTTGGAGTGGGCTCAGTACACAGTCTCTTTGCTAGCAAGATGCTGGAGACCAGCAACCACACCTGGTACCTGTATTTTATTTGGTCTTCTTCAGGTCACACAGCTCCCTGCTGCTTTATTAAACCTTGAAAGACATCTTCGTAGGCAAAAAAATATCGAATGAACCTGGTTTATTAGCAAACAAAAATGTCTTAAACCAAACAACTGGACTACAGCAGATACCCCATCCACCTGACTGCATTTAACAGTTCAGCAAGGAAGAACCCATGCAGGTGAGTGCTGTGCCCAAGCTCACAGAGGGCACCAGGTCTCCTCACATGGGATAACACAGAGAGGTGTCACAAGAAGGTATCAGTCACCTTCCCTACCTGGTGGGCACAAAGCCCACTGTCCAGGCATGGGGACAGGGGCTGGTATGGGCCAGGCATGGTTACTGCCACCTCTGGGTTCAAACTAGTGGAGTTTGCTAATATTTTGTTCATAAAAAGATTGGGGCTTGGGATTAGTTACAGCAAAGAGCTGGCAAGCTCTGGGTCTCTCCCTCTTCACTCATCCCAAACTCCCTATCAGGGGTGGAGAAAGTTTGCAAAGCAGCAAGCAAGCAAGTCTCTATTGCCTATGGCTTTCATGGACTGATATGGTCCCAAAATCTGGGTGAGCATTAGCAGGAGACAGAATTGAGGCAGAGGTTTACGGGCACCAGCCAGTTGCACAGCATGCTAAGTGGGCAGCTCCAGAACCCAAACACTGCTGTCCCTGAAGGACTTGCTTTCTGAATATATCCACCCAGATATATAAGTAGATTGTGTAGGGCAATGCCTTAATGTTAGTGAGGATGTAAATTGGTCCCCTGTAGAGTTAGAGTCATTGGGAGAAGCAGTATATGCTGAAATAGGCAGTCCTGCTTACTAAATCTGTAATTCCAGCTTTGGCTATATTTTCATCTTTCTAATAATATGTGCAAATATAGTAAGGATGAATCACAGGCTGCAAGCTTCAGGGTTTTTTTCCCCATCCTTTCTCTGCAAATCCATCATGTAGGGTAGGGGGGCTGACAGAGAAAAGGAGTTCAGACCCAGGGGAGATCCTGTCCCAACCAAGCCTAAATCCATCCCCTTGCACCTCTGTGTGCTGTCAATCCCAGCCAGAAGCAAGCGGTCCCTCCCACTCTGATTGCCTCCACCATTTCATCCCTGCAGTTTAACATTCCTGCCCAAGAACATTTATTTCCCAGGACACTCCTGAATCATTCCCAAACCAGTGGACCTGTCCCATCCCTGTCTGCATCCCAGGGCTTGTACATCCCCACATCTGGATTTGCCTGCTGGAAATTTCTTGCTTTGTTGCAAGGACCTTTTGCAAATGTTAATGCTTTCCTTGCGCTGGAGAGCTCTTCGGCTGATCTGCCAGAACACATTTCACACGCTTCTCCTAAAATTATGCCCTTTGCTTTTCCCGGCGTTCAAGCTGAAGCAGAGCCCGGTGTGCCAGCGGCATGCAAGGAGAGCAGCGAGTCGGCCGTGCCGACTGCGGGGGCAGCGGAGCGAGGGGTTAAGCGCTGCCCGAGTGAGCGCTTGCTGCGTGCTGGCTCCTGGGCAGAGAGGAGACAGCAGGGGTCCGCATGGACCCACCCTGTTGCTTGGGCTTTGTCAGTGGAAGCTGGATCACAGGATCCCTTGAAGGAAGACAGGCTTCGACACTGCCGTTGTGACAGCGCACATAAACCTGAGTTCAAAGCACGTCACAATTTAGGCATGAGCATTTTAGCTGCGGAGGGCTCTGGATTTGGGCTGGAAGCAAGGGACGGGCTAAGGATAAGCTCCTCTTAACACCTCCAAGGCCAGCAGGTCCCCCACAGTTTCTCTCTACTGGAGCCCATGCTGGGCTTACACACTCCCTGCACAGCAATTGGCCGTCTCCTGCATTGCCTCTGCTGCTCTCTGGGCCAGGAGCAGGAAAACTGGACGTGCCCCAGCAGGTCCCTGTGGCTGAGGGAGCAGAGGGGATTGGCCATGGTGTGAGAGGCAGCAAGGAGATCTCTCCTGAGCATGGGGTCAGTGCTCGATTGGCTGCAGTGGACACTCACTGTCACAGGGAGGTGATGTTTAGGGGGGCTCTTTCACTGATGCTCTTGTGGCCATTTGGCATCAGAGCTGGAATGGGGCTCAGATGAGCTGGAGAGTGCTGGGGCAGAGGGTTCCCAGTAACACTCTGGCACAATCTGCCCATGTAGATGGACATTCTTCTACACCCCCTGCATCCTCCCAATTCCCTCTATCTTTATCATCCCTTCATCTGTTGTATTCCTCTGTGTACTCTGCATCCCTCACCTCCAACCACATTCCTCATCTTGCACATCTTCACATCCCCCACATTGCTCTGCATCCCTCAAATGCTCCTGCATTCTTTCATCCCCTGCATCCCACCACAGTTTCCATAACTTCCCACACTGTCCACCTGTAGGGTTCCCCCCAAACATCCCTGTTGGGAAATGCCATGAGGGGATCTGGATTCTGTCCTGCCCCGGGCCCTCCCTGGCCAATGCTGGCTGTAAACAGTTAGTCATGACTGTCATCTCTGTGGTTGGAGCTGCTTAAGTGCCTCTAAATGACTCACTGGGGAATTTTTATTATATTTTGTAATAACTCACGGTGTCACTACAGGGCATGAAGTTTGCTTCGCTGAGTTTGTTTTCCTGTTCCCTTGCAGAGATAAATAATTGAGGAGCTGAAGAGCAAACCAGAAACCCAGAGAGACCACTCCTGGGAATACACTGGGAAATATGTCACCCCAGAAGCATTTATAGATTTAATTTTGTTATTAGTGGTGAGGGACAGGAAGAAAAACAAAAGGGAATTTGTTAGGAGTGTATTAAGGGAGTAGGAGAGGCTGGGGCTGTGGCTCTGAAAGGGGCTTGGGAGGGAGTTAACAGGTTTCTCCTTCCCCCTCATTCCAATCCAATGGTCCAGTTTTTTCTGACTGTCTATGACAGGATTGTCCAGTGCCAAAATGATGCTCCCTCTCATCTGGAGAAGGAAGTGTTTTTATCAGCTCTCACTTCAAATAAGCTAGGACCACCCTCAAGGGAGGGCAGTGGTGGCCATGAGGGGCCAGCAAGTGTGACCAGCTGCAGCTGTCCCTCGTGTGCTCCTTCTTCTCCAGGGAAGGAGACTGGATCCCTTCTGTGAGGGTTGAGGTCTTTGTCACAGAATCACAGAATCATTTTGGTTGGAAAAGACCTCTGAGATCAGAGATGAACCTATGAGCAAACACAACCGTGTCAACCAGACCATGGCACTGTGTGCCACAGAACACCTCCAGGGACAGTGATTCCACCACCTCCCTGGGCAGCCCATTCCAATGCCCAATCACCATTTTTTCTGAAGAAAATTCTCCTCATTCCTACAACCTAAACCTCCTCTGGTGAAGCCTGTGTCCTCTTGTTCTGTTACTGGTTGCCTGGGAGAAGAGACTGACCCTTACCTGGCCACAGCCTCCTTTCAGGTGTTTGTAGAGAGTGATCAGGTCACCCCTAAACATTCTTCTCTCCAGGCTAAACTACCCCAGCTCCCTCAGCTGCTTCTCACAGGCCTTGTGCTCCAGCCCTTCTCCAGCTTCATTGCCCTTCTCTGGACATGCTCCAGAATCTCAGTATTCTTTTAAATTAAAGGGCCCAGAACTGGACACAGGGCTCAAGCTATGGCCTAACTGGTGCCAAGTAGAGGGGAAGAATCACTTCCCTGCTCCTGCTGGCCACACTATTCCTGATACAGGTCAGGATGCTATTGGTCTTGGCCACTTAGACACAGTGTTGGCTCATATTCAAGCAGATATCAATCAGTACCCCAGGTCCCTTTCTGCCTGGCCGCTGTCCAGCTACTCTGTCCCCAACCTGTAGTGCTGCAGGGGTTGATGTGGCCAAAGTTCAGGACCCAGTACTTGTTCTTGTTAAACCTTATATCGTTGGATTAATCTTCTCTATCCAGCCTGTCCAGGTCCCTCTGCAGAGTCCTCCTACTCTCCAGCAGATCGATACTCCCCTCCAACTTGGTATCATCTGCAAAATTGCTAATGGGAAACTATTGGACATTATTGGAAATGCTAATGGAGAAGGCAAACTTTTAGTTGAGGAAAACAGCTTTTTTTTTTTTTAATTATCCAAAAACTTTTGCAGTGCTGCATTTAAATCATCAGCTTTAAAATTATCCTCACTTCTTGTGAGAATTAACAGCCTTAACAAATATTATTATTGTCACAGAATAAGAATGGCAATTAATTTTGGCGGAGGAGGAAGATGAGCTTTTTTGTGTGTCACCCCCACTGTAAACCCCTATTTAAACTGCCATCCTGAGCTCAGTCTTGGCCACAGTTTTTGGCTGCAGGTGCCTTCATCCTGGAGTTTTGCCACTCCACAAAATGCCGGCACTTCTCAAATCAGGAAGCGGCATCTGGGTAGCGGGACCCAGTCAGACTGCAACCCCCGTAGGGAAGGAAATGAGAAAGACATCTGCATCATTGAAACCTTACAGGACAGCAGAGTGTGTGTGTTGGGAGGTGGGGAAGATGGGGGAATCTCCTGAGAAATCCCACCTGCTCTTCACTGCCTGCAGCCCTCCTGCTAACATGCCTCCCGTGGCTGTCACCCAAACCCCCACACTTGCCCATTGATCCAGGCTCAGAATAGCTCCTGTCAGCAGCCAGGGAGCTGTGGCCAGCTGACACTGGAGACAGCAGATGAAGGACATGGGGCTCCGTCCCCATAGCACCCCACTGCTGGTGACCTTCTCCCTCTGCACCCCTGTGACTGCACCCTGGGGTCTCATCACAACCCCCTGCTCAGAAAAAAGGAAAAAAAGAAGAAATAACATAAGGCAGGAGAGGGAGGGGAGGATGCAATGCAGCTTGGAGCAGGGCAGGCTGCACCATGTGTTCTAGCTCTGGCACCAGCCAGCTTGCTGCCCAGATGACCCTTTTGGGAGGATCCAAAACTGGATCCTTACTTTTGGGGATCTTCCAGGTCCCACGTCCACTTCCACAGTCCTTTGGGAATGTCAGCTGCCAAGGAGGGGGAGAGCCCTGCATTCCTTGGAGGTGTCCCTGGGAGTGAGGGGAGTCAGTCCCTGTCACAGTGGCACATCAAAAGGAGTACAGAGGCTCTCACCACACAATCTGCCTGTCACTACCGATAGCTTCAGGTGTCACATGAGGTTTGTGTCACTTGGTATGGTTCTACTTGCCTCACTAGCTGTGACCAGGATGAAGAATGGGTTTAAAATGAGCCCATTTGCTGTGGGAGAGGGTGAAATTACTCCTCCAAAGTCCAGGGGATGTGTAGGTTTGCCTTATGCCTGCCTTGAGCCTTTTCTTGGAGCATCCCCTGAACAGGGCCAGGCTAGGGCCAGAGTGCAGGGCTGAGCATCCTCCCCCATAAGGCTGAGTGTCCACCCTACATAGCATAACCTTGTCCCTGCATCCACTGGCTACTCTGGGGAACGAAGGTCTGGGCATCCAGAGCATTTGGAACAGCAGCTAAGGGACAGGAAGGGGGTTTCCCTCAAACCCCAGTATCATCTCTCCGTCCAGGTGCACCTGCAGTCTGGCAGGTAGCTCTGGAGGCAGGTGGCATCACCCCAGCACTTGGGTGGAAGGGGCTATGTGAAATGGTTTGGAGGGGGTTTTCTGCAGGTGGGATTTCTCCAGGCAGGTAAGGCTGAGTGCATTGTAGTCCCTGTCCAACGGCTCTGGTTGCCAAGGTCCAGTTTTGGGTGGAAAACCTAGTGTGGTGTCTTCACAGTGATGGGAAGAATGTGGGGCTGTCCCTTGGCCAGCTCTTTCTGCTATGAGAGCTTCTGTCTGCTCACCACAGCTGCTCAGGTGGTTTTGGACTGTTCCTTCACCTTATACCCCTGGGAAGCTGCTCACTGATCACAGCCAGTAAAGCCAGGAGCTGTGGTGGTGGCCCCAGGGAACAGCATCAGCCCATAAAGGCAGTGATGAAATCCCCTCTCTGCCAGGTACCCAGGCAGGCACTGTGCCCCCTCCCACAGCTCCCTCTCCACTCTAAAATACCAGTGATTCTGCGTGTTGTGTGCATGTGTGTGTGCAGATATTGTGTTTGAAAATGATTAGTGCAACATCTCAGCCTCTCCCTGGTGTGCCTGTGGACTGAAGTGATCCTGACACTAAGCAAAGGAAAAGGAGGCTGATCGAAGCTGAGTGGAATTTTTAAATTTTTTTTTTTAATCTTTCTTTAAGTGCGAACACCATCTGTCTCCCCCAACTCCGTCAGCGCTTCCAGTCCCCAGGCAGCTTCGTTCTTCCTAATTACTGTCATTAGGCACTGGGTAGCAATTAGGGAGGGATGCTGATGAGCAGCATCAGGAAGGCTGTGGTCCCCTGACAGCATCGCACAGGGAGCTGGCCAGCCCCTTCTCTCCAGCCCTGGCCTTTTCCACCTCGGGAGCTTGGTAGTGGGTAGCACAGTATTTTCCTTTTTGGCAGAGGTTGACAGGATGGAGAAGGGAGGTGCTGGCTGGCAGGTCCATGTCCTGGAGAATGCTCAGAGAGGCCTGACACCACTGGGAATGGGCTGCTCGAGGGAGCAGGATGATGGCTGAGGTGCTCAGTGCTGATGGGGGATGGATGGAACAGCAGCTGCCTCTGGTTGCCCCACGGGTGTCCGGCCACCAGCAGCCATTTCTCCGGGGCAGCCCAGAGGCCGCGGTGATGGGCAGAGTCAGACCCAGCTGTCACTCTCCCGTCTGGACCAAGTAGGGCTGGCCACTAGCCTGCCTGGCTGTCCCTGGTCCCCCTGGCTGTCCTGGGGCACCGGCACCAGCCCTGCCGTGCCGCTCCCTGTGTGTGGTGTCAGTGCCACCTCGTGGCAAGCGCCCCAGGGCTGCTGACCTCTTCCACAGCCTCCC
The DNA here is from genome assembly GCA_013399455.1 of Anthoscopus minutus. Classification (NCBI taxonomy): domain Eukaryota; kingdom Metazoa; phylum Chordata; class Aves; order Passeriformes; family Paridae; genus Anthoscopus; species Anthoscopus minutus. The sequence goes on from VWYI01034001.1 coordinate 355,868, forward strand.
ACTAGTGTTGCCCGAGGATTGCAGGGGCACCCACGTGCCGCCATGCCATGGGTGACACTGGGAAGTGAGCGATGGCAAAGGTTCCTGTGGGATGGGATGAGATCCGTGTTCTGCAAACAGACACAGCCCCGTCCTTGCAGCAAGTGCGGGGATCAGAGGCTGCTTTGCCGTCGGGGTATTACTTCATGCATGGGAGGAAATGGTGCCCACTCGCTCTGCCTGCCCTGCCTGCTGTCAAGGCCCTGCCCAAGGAGGGGCAAGCTGAGTCTGTGGAGGCCTGTGCGGGAGCTTCAGGCTGGAGTAGTTGTGCCTGTGGGTGAGCCATCAGGAGACTGAACTGGTGGGTGAACCAGTAATGGAAGTGAAGAAAGTGAGGGAGGAAAGCCTCACTTTGGAGTCTGGAGAGCCTATGGGATTGAGAAAGGTTTGGCAGACATGACTGGTGGCTGCAGAAGACCCTTGGCTGGGTGTTCCCTCTCCTCACACTGCTGTGCACTGTTGGCCAGGTGGCTCCTGCCTCTAGGACCATGGATGAAAACAAACCTATGTCCATAGGGTCACCAAGGCTTCTTTTCTTTACCACCAGCATTTTTGGTGAGACTTGCAGGAGCTCAAATAAGCTCATGACCACCTCCAAAACAGGGTCAGTGGAGTTGAAATGTCTAGGGAGATACTGAGGTGATTTTGCAGTGAGGAGGGTTTTAGCCTCAATTGCTTTCTCTTGCCCAGGGGTTTCCTCAGACTTTCCCCTAGCTCTCTCTGAAACTCCATGACCCTGCAGCCAGGTGAAGCTCAGCTTCACCAGCCTTTCTGCAGTTGTGCAGGCAGTGGGGTGGGTGCCAGGCTGAGGAGGAAGCACAGCTCCTGCCTCACAGAGGGAAGTGAGAAACTGCTGTGGAAAGTCAAAGACAAGCAACATCCCCACCCTCTCCCCAAAAAATGACTTTTCCCTATTTTTGTCCTAATGACCAGCCCCTAGCATCACTGTGGGGAGATGCAGATGGCCAGGCTTGGCTGCTTCCCAGCCGTGCAGGTGGCTATGTATAGGGAATGTGTTGATAAAGCCACTGCCAGGGGAGCCTCTCCGGCTCAAAGCCTTGCTGTACCCCAAGGACCATCATGCTGGAGACCCCTAAAGTCAGGAAAATGGGGACCCCATTCAGACTTCTGAGCATGCATTGAGAATGGGTTCACTTTATTTTTTAATTTTTACTGCCATATTTTTCATCTCTATTCCCTTGGCTCTCCATGCAGACAAGACAGACAACCCTTTGTACATAAAGGTTGAAGTATATAAGGATGGAGAAGCTCACAGAGCAGGTTACAAATCCCTCCTGGGTAGATTGGGCAGAAGGGCAGCACTGCCCCACCACAGCTGGCAGTCAGGCAGACATGATGCAGGGAAGACACCCCACAGCCATGACAGAGGGGAGGTCCAAGGGGCACTCACTGGTTGAGGAATACAGTGTGGATCCTACTGCCACTCTGCATGCTGCAAATGCCAGTGGCATCCCATATAGGGAGATGCCTGGCTTAAGATCCAGAAGAAATGAGAGCAGAAAGAGAGGCTTTTTCAATAGGATTTGTATGGGTGTTTCTTTTTCAAATTCCCAGATCATCTGGGGCGGGCAGTGCATCCACAGGGCTGGGCTGCCACTGTCACTGGGGGGGAAGTGGAGGTGGCTCCTGACAGTTCTGCTCCATTTCTGTTATCTCCCCCATCTCCCCTGAAACAGGTTGCTCTGTCTCCCAGAAGCAGTGCTTCTAGTGACAAAACATCCTCCAACCTGGCTGTGGCTCCTTTCCCCACTCCAGATACATAAAGGTTGTCGGAAGTCACTTCACAGGGTTGGGTGCAGAGCATGAGGATGAGGAGATGTCTGATTCATGCCATGGCAATACCCCCTCTGCAAAGGGCAGGATGGTTGTTGTGGGTAACTGGGACACCAGCCCTTGAGCTGCCACAGTTTCTGGAGCCCCAGGAGACAGTCACTGGGCACATGGATCATCTTTTCCACCAACCTCAGCCCCAAGGCTGAGATAGGGATGCATCCCATCCTGGGTCATGCGGAGCCTCAGTCAGATGAGGGTTCACCTCTATCAGTGTGTTAAGGTCTGGGAGAGGAGTTGTTTTGAGGAATTTTGGCCTTGGCACCTGTGGCAGTGCCTGTGGTTGCCCTTACAGGACAGATGCCATGAGTGTGGCTGCAGTGCTTCAGACGTGGGAGAAGAGAGGTGGTCACCCTTCAACAGCAGCATCGTCCTGCAGCCCCGAGAGAATGCAGGCTTGGGCAGGGAGTCACCTTCCCACCATCAGAGGGACATCCCCTCCACACAGTGCCTCCAGCTTACCCTGCTGGGAGTATGGCACTCAGTGGCTCATAAGTGCCTGCTGTAAGTGCCCCTACACCTTGCTTGGTCAGCTCTGTTCAGTGTCCAAAGCCTCCCAGATGTGGAAGCCATCTCATCTAAGGAAGAGCAGACCCAGAGATGGTACAACCATGTAAATAACCCCTCAAAGCATTTCTAAGTGACTAATCACCCTCTCTAGGGGCTTCTTGCCCAACCCAGAGTCTCTGTTCGGCCAGGGGGCATCAATTTCTGTAATTACTCAGAATCAGCAATCCCACACTAATGAGTTCATTTTCCAAACAGAGCCCTTCCTGTGCAGTAAAGCCACTTACAGGTGGGTGAAGAAACCCATATATGGGGAAATGCCTGGGATCAGCAATGCCAGCCAGCTCTGGCACAAAGGCAATGCCTTGAGGACACTCTTATAAATTAAGTCATCCTGCCTGCGCTCACATCACTCCCTGACTGCTTTTGTGCAGTGTGGAAGCATCCATCCCAACACACAGTATTTCTGCAGCAACAGTGAGCTGAACTAACAGTTGTCTGGGGCTCTAAAGACAAGTTCAGGGAGCTTCTCTGGACTAGCTGTGTCCACTGCCTGCGCCTGGTCCTCCCTAACCTCACGGACTGTAGGTCAGAGCAAGAACAAATTTTTTCCCCTCTTCACTGCTTGGGAAGACAAACTTGTTCCTCTCTCCAGGGTACCTGGCTATGGAGGGGGCTCCCATGAGTGCCAGTGGATGCCTGCCACTGTGTGAGAGAGCCCAGAGGGTCAAAAGACCTGGGTGTCACCGAGTGCAGAAGACAGGGAGGCAGGACTGTAAATGGAGTAGATGCTGGGTGTGTCTTGCTCCATATGGCTTCAAGTCTCCTTTTATTGAGGTCAGTAGCAAAAATCAAGCTGCTGCTTTGTGGGATTTGGTCCTAAAGTAACTCCCTGCTTCCTTTCCCCCTCCAGTTTCTGATGTTCCAGCCCCATGTTCCCGGCAATTGCCCATCCAGCAGGAGACCTGCCCAGGTACAACAGCTGCCTTGCAAATGATACAGAAGTCCCTGCCACACTCCATCCTCGCTGGTTGTGTCTCCTCTGCCTCCTCCCAATGGTTCAGCCATGGCAGCTGTCAACAGCTCATTGTAACTCAGCATGATCCACTTTGGCTTCCTCTAGCATTTACAGGTGTAACTTGGGACTTAGCACAAAAAGGACAGTCATCTTAAAAGGCTGATCTTGCTAAAGGCAAAGCCTGGTTCTCACAGGGCCAGGTTCTCTCATACCCGTGGAAGGCTTCACTTGTCCCAGGAACAGGCTGTCAGTGTCCACAGGTACTGGCCAGAGCACTCCAGCCCCATTCCCCTTGCCCTCAGACTCTCTCCTCCCTGGCACAGTTCTGGGTGGTTTTGGTGGTGACCAGTGCTGTGGCCCCCAGCTCAGTGGCAGGCAGCGGGAAGCTGTGGTTGCATTCCTCAGGCCGTGGGTACACAGCAGAGACCAGAACAATATCGCCATCAGCATCACCCTGGCAGCATGGTCTCTGCTTTGCCCTGGCTTTCCTGGGTGGACCCGGCATCTTCAGGCTCTCATCAAGATACAGGCATGGGGCTGGGTTCAGGGCACCATCTCCCTCTGGCATGGCAGGGTCTTGGCTGGGCAGGGGGCTGGCCATGTCTGTGTTTTCTAGAAAGGGACAAAGAAAAGGGGGTTATTGGGCTCATGAAGTGGGGTCAGGCAGGTCCTAGGGAGATGGTCCTGTCCTTCGGGGAGAAAATGCATCTGGAACAGGAGGAGTCTGCAAGATCCCCACACCTCTCCTGCTGCATAGTTGCTCCTGCTTAAAACTGATGGGCTTTCCCCCCTCTAAAAGACAAGAGGGAAAGGCTGAAACTTGCACTTCCACTTCGAGTCTTCTCACTCAACCCTGCTGGCAGCAGAAGAGCCCAGCCCATGGCAGCTTGCCCTCCCTGACTGCCTCCCACTTAAAAATAGACTTGTTTACACACTTTGAACACAGAGCCCTGTGCCTCCAGCCCCAAGCCTCCTGCTACTTTCCACATATCCAGTGCCACAGCACTGGGCTTGCTGTGGTGTAGCCTTGGGGGACAAGGGAGATGTGGACCAGGGCATGCAACAGGAGACTGAGCAGTGCCTCCAACACTCTCCATAATGGCCAGATCTTTCTCACCACAGGATTTCTCAGTGTTCTCTTTCACTTTTGGTATTTTTCCTAGGCATGTGCGTCACGGGCTGTCGCAGAGCAGAAAGGCCCCGGGTAACGTCCCCCGGTCTGAGTCACCATCCAGCACTGCCAGAGGTGTGCAGGCAAGCCAGGGCACAAGGACCAGCTGCCCCACTGTGGACACCCACCCAGGCTGTGGCACAGTGATGAGTGCCAGCATCCCTATGCAGCAGCCCTTCTTGGGGGTCCTGAGGAGCCATACCCCTTACATGGGAATGGGGAATAGTGAAGCCAGGCAACACCACTTCTAGGAAGATTGTTCAAGGCTGAATCAGTGCCAGTGCAGGGGTCTCCAGAGGGGAAAAGAGCCACCCCAACAAAATGGGCCATCATGGAGCACTGTGGCCTTACTCTCCTGGAAGTACCCTGCTAAGAAAGGCTCGGCCCCTTCCCTTGAACCCCAGCCCTAATTTTGATGCACCAGATAACCCAGTGCAGTGCTGAAGTGTACTGTCAATGGGGCTGGCCCTGACATTCCACTGGGGTCTTTGGGGTGCATGCTGGAGGATGCTGGGCATCCCAAGCATGAGAAGCAAGCTGGGAAGTCCACACAGGACTCCCATTGCAGTGCCACAGGGAGAGGCTGCCTCTGGAGCCATCCCCAGGTGTCCACCACTGCCCCCACAACTCCCACTCCATCCATGGTCCTCTGGCTACTGGGGGAGAGGGCTCTCACCAGTGAGCTCACAAAAGCTACTCTCCAGTGTCCCCTGTGGAGAGGGGATGGTGCCAGGACACACTTTAAGTGAACAAAGGCACAGGGAGACCTGGCAAAGGGAAGGATGGCTCAGCAGGATTGCACTGGCATTCAGGTACAGGCATGGGTTCACAGGCAATGCAGAACACTGTCACTCAGGCAGTGATTCAGATGCCCCAAAATGCCATGGGATGCCTGCAGAGCCAGTGGAGGAGCTAGCCTGGACAGGGATGTGCCTCAGGGGAGCCAGCAGTAAGTGATCCCATCTACCCCAGGGTCCTCAGGGGCCAGAGGGATAGAAAGAGGTCTCCTACCTTTGTCCTCTTCATCTGCTGCCTTCCTCTTTATCCTCCACTTTCCCACCCTGCAGGCCAGGAAGCCACAGAGGGCAGCCAGAACCAGGATGAACCCCACCACCACCACTGGGACTCCGAAGGTCAGGAAGCTGCTGGTCAAGGTGGGTGCCAGGGTAGGCTCTGCTGTGGGGCGAGATGCCGGTAGTGTCAGGAGGGGGAGAGCTGAAGGAGGAAGGAAAGCAGCAACATTTTTCCCCTGGCTGGCTGGCCTGGGGGCTGCAGTGGCAGGGAAGAAGCGTGGCACAACTGTGACCCATCTGCCACCAGCAACAAAATCCCCCTGCTTGATGAGACCCTTATCGTGCTCCCTGTCCCTGGGTGGTAGGAGATGAGAGCTTCCTGCTCTTCCCACAGTCACCCCTGGGTCAGATTGATCCACCCTGGCATGGATCATCTGACTTCTCCGTACACCACATTACTCTCACTGGAACTGTCTGCACTCTTCCCCTCTGCTTTAGGTGAAGGTGATGTTCCATCCTCCATTGCCACCTCCATAGCCATCCTCAGGAGAAGGTGCCTTCCACCTGGCCACCCCTGGGGTGCCTCCAGCCTCCCTGGCCCACCACCACCCAGCCCTGGGAAGCTCAGATAGCAGCTGCCCTTGTCCCCTTACTTGTGTTGTCCTTGAATAGATCGGAGCACTTGATGCACGACTTGGTCAGGGTGTCGAAGCACTCGAAGGAGAGGCAGGAGGGGGCAATGGCAGCTTTTCCTGATGAGGACATGGCAGAGCGGGAGTGAGAGCCCAGCTCTTGCATGGCATAGCTGTGACGGGGCCGCCGGAGTGTGAAATCGCAGCGCCCCAGGCCCCGTGGCAGAGGGAGATACAGTCTGTCAAACTGCGTCTTCTCCCTTGGGGCTCACAATCGCTGTGCTTGGCCTGGGGCGGATCTTCACCAGGGAGGAGGAGAGCAAGCGACCAAGCCCTACCCCTGCCTGCCTTTGCAATGTGCCCTCAAACTATCCCTCTCCTCCAAAATATGCTTCCGAAATCCCCGCAGCCCCTCGTGTGCCTCAGCCACACAGCACCTCATACCCAGCAGTATTGTGTCCCAGCCTGACCTCCTTGATCCTCACTCTTCCCCTGCCCACCTGCATGTTGCCCCCAGTCCAGGCATGCCCCCCAGCCTGCACCTTCCTTTGCTTACACTGAAAAGCCCCCTTAGCCTCCTCCAGTGTCTACAGGAGGCTTTCCTGCGCTTTCCGTCCCAGGGGCACAGATCTGGCTTGGATTGAAAATGCAAAGGGCCAGAGGAGGAAAGAGTGAACAGGCACTGATGTTTTTGCTTTTAAAATCTCCCACTGCCCTAAGGACATATCCTGCCACTGTCTGCTCTGCAAGCAGGCCAGCTGTTGTATGTTCTTCGCCCCTACTGACAGCGCTCTCCATCACCTTGCTCTCTCCATCCTCTCCAACACAGACCTAGATCTGTGGCTCCTCAGCACCATGCCTTGTTCTCTGGGGTTCAGATCTGGTTCTGCTCAGTAAATGTGCAGGGCATGGGCAAACCTCTAACCATTGGAATGGACTAAAAAAACCTTTAATAGTCTTAGGCATTCCTGATCAGGAGCAGGAGAAATGTTCTGCCACCAATACCCACACATCAATGCCTGGTGCTTGAGAGCTGAAGAGATGGATTTCAGTGCTGTAGGTGGATCTCTTCCCTTCTTACTGAACAAAAGTCACAGCACTAGTGACCTGCCCTACCCAGGAGATTCCTAATAGTACTTTACTACTGGAGTCATGTCCTTCCAGCAGCTACAGCATCTGGACTTCTTCTAGTAAAGCTTCTACTGCCCACTGTCCTGGATCAAGCCTAGGAGGGGAGGAGCACCAAAGGGTGTTCTGGCTCAAGGTCACAGAGTACTAGGTGCCCCCACCGGGCAGCTGAGATCCTCTGAGACAAGCCTGAGGACTTGGTCCCCAAATGTGCCTGCCCCTCACCAGAGACTGTTGGGTAAGCTGATCCCATAGGCTCCACATCCCATCTCCTGAAGTCCTGAGTAGGATGCAGTCAGCAGTTCCCCATGTTAGATCTCAGCCCAAGTACAGTTCTTTGGTACCCCATGCCCTGCAGGGGAGGAGCTGCCCTACAGCACATCTCCCTCCATGCCAACAGCATGCCCAGAGGATAGTTTGCATCATAGCAATGTCAAAGCAGCCCCAACATAGTCTCAGCCCCACCGTGGATACTGCAGGGCTCCAGGCAATCCAAAGTCTCAACTAAAAACTGGTTACTGCCCACCAGTTCCACACCTGCCATGATTCCACTTCCCCTTGCAGCCAGTGTGCCCAGGCACTTGCTCCCTCACCCCTGTGCCATGCCAGCAGGAATGGCTGCCAGACAGCTGTGGGCTGCACTGAGGAGTTGTGAGAGGCTGGCCATTCTTGTGCCTGTGGCTATTATTCCCACTCCATCTTACTCAAAATAAAACTCCCCAGTCGAGTGGGGGCATGCCAAGCACTTCCCTCTCTCAGCACAGCCCTGAGCTACAAATGGTGCAGACAGCTCAGCACCCTCTGCCTCGATGTTTTCCATGAGCAGGCTGCGCTTGCCCTGCTCATACCTGCTGGGGAGCTGGGTCAAACAGCAGGACATCTCTCCATATCCCACTTCAGCTGACCCTCTGCCTCTTGCACACCCCAGGTGAGGACCAGGGCTGGGGTGCAGGCATGGGAGTTGGAGAGACAAGCGTCCAGCAGCAGGGCAGCAGGAAGGGATGGAAAGCTGTGATGAGCACCATGACCCACGGTAGTGGGGAAAATAAAAGCCAAGGCTCACTCCAGTCCACATCTGAGCTCCACAGTGGAGAGAACTGGCAAAGAGAGGGCACCTGGAACCCTCACTGTCCCCAGTAGGCAGCTTTCAGAGGTGCAAGTGTAGGGTCTAGGGCCGAGAAAATACCTTGTCTTGTGGGCTGGTGGGGCTGAGAACGTGCATGTAGGCAGAGGATCCCCACAAAAAATCCAGTCAAGGACCTCTGTCAAGGTACCTATCCTCAAACCACCTCTCTGCTCCAAAGGCTTTGTTGTTCCTCTTGCCCTTGGGTGTTTCCACCTGCTAGTCTCCTTTTCCCAAAGAGGTATGCTCCGCCATCATTCCCATTTTCCTCACCTCTCAAATGCCCCCACTGTAGTTCCCCCATATTAGGGACCCCCAGCCCCTGTTTCTGTGGGTCCCACCATAGGACTGTCACCCTGCCCCTCTTCCTCCTGTCTCTCCTCCCTGCTTGGCTTAAAGTGCAGGGTGGGATATGGTTCCCAGCACCTGCTGTACCACACTTACAGATTAATTCTGTGAGCCCTCCAGTCAAATATGGACACTGAGGAAAGCCCAAACCAAGTAACCTACCCAGTGCTTTCAACATGGAGGGCAAGATTTACTTTAAAGCTCAAGAGCTGACAGATCCCATTTCAGTACATGGAAAGAAACCTTTAAGTTTCAAATGCATGGTGGAGAGCCCAGGGATGGCAGCCATCATGCCCTCCTGTGAATGAAGCACTCCTAGATCCTGTTACATGGAAGGATGTTGCAGCCTTATTGCTGCTGCTGACATTACCCTATCCCCCCCATTTTCTCATCCTTCTTTATCATGCTCTACAGGTCTTCCCTGCCCTCATCCCAGCTTGTCCCCCTCCTCCTGAGCCAAGAAGATATGTTTGAATTTTCACATGATAATGCTTACTCAAGGAGAAAACCAGCGCTGACCACCTCAGCAGCACTCACATGTGGGCCTGCTCATGAACACGGCCCAGGTTCTGGGCATCAGCTATCCCTCTTTATGACTCCCCCATCTTTGACTCCCCTACCCTTCATAACTGTGATCCTTTTTGGAATAGAAAAAATTAAAGCTTGGTGAGTAGTTCGAGCTGTTTGCATCTCAGAGCTGAATACGCTTGATAATTGCACAAATGCATAATTAAAGAGCAGAAAAAATGACTCACTGGATAAGGAAATGCGCTTTTCTTATCTCCTCTGCAGAGAAATGAAAACCCCAGGAGCCTGGGTCTCCAGCTAAATCCTTTTATTAAACAAATAAACCAGAAAAGGTATCAAATGAGCAATTTAAGAATTATGTCTTCATCTTGGAGTCAGACAGCTTGATTTCCAGTGCCATTTGCTCCCATCCCGCACCTGGAGGGCTGACTTTGACTGAGGTCAGCTTGGATCAGCTGAGATCCCTGGGATCCCTGTGGGGAACAGAGCAGTGCTGGTGCTCCAGGAGCATGGAGGGGTGGCAGTGGCCTGCGAGGGCTCATGCACACATGAGTGACTGGACTCGTGTGAGCGGTTCCCCTGGTCTCAGGGGTAGGTGAAGTGACTCACGCACGCACTTGCAAAACCGCGTGTAGCAGAAAATATCCCCTGAAAGTTCACCTTGTGCTCGTGCACACCGGAAACCCAAAGGCTTGTCAGAGAAGCCGTGAGGTGTTTACTGAGCAGACCCAGTTACCTCAGGACAAACCCCTGACAGAATGCACCCAGCGCCTTGGGAACATCTCAGCACAGCCTGACACCTGCCCCACATTCAGATGATCCAGTAGAATGCCTTGGCTGGAGCCAACCCCCAAAACCTTTTCAGCACCTCATCCCAACACCCCTTCCCAACACCCCTGTGCTGGCTGGTGGGAAACCTCCCTTCACAAAAAGTACTACTATGGCTAATAGGAGCAGATTTCTCACAGCTCCAGCATAAATCTTCTCCTTGAGATCCACTGGGATCGTCCCTAAAGCCAGGTGGGCTTAGGGACAAAATCTGGGAAGATTTTAGGAATAATATGGGAAACCAAAGGTTTAAAGAGATCCACAGTCACTCTAACCCCCAGATGTCTCTGTAGGTGCTCTGCTTCCTATCAAGGGGGTTTGTGACACTCCTTAGCCATCTGCATGGGGTGTTTGTTGTGGGGCATTGTCCCACCCTTTCAAATGGAATTTGTCTCCCTGTTCCTTGTTCATATGTCCCTAGAGCTTTGCTTGTCCTCAAGGCTGAAGAAAAAGTCCTTGCCTCCCTTTGCAAGCAGCCTTGGACCCCTGCAGAGATAATGCCAAACACCCAGGCTTCTCAGCAGGCTGTGTGTTGAAGAATCCTCTGGGGTTACAGAAGGGTGGCTCAACACTTCCTGAGCTCAAACTCCCTCTGCCCATTCCTCCTCCCTGATCCATAGAGCCCAAGAGGGACACAGTAGCACAGAGGATATGGGCAAAACCTCCCTTGTCTGATCCAGCCCTGGAGGGGCTGAGCCCTTGATCTCCCCTGGTGGGAAGGAGTGAGGGGTATTTCCAGCCGGTGTGCTGGCTGCTCTCACTGCTCTGCAGAGCATGGGGGAGACTCAGCACAGCTTGGGTTCCTGGCACTGCCCTGGCTCTTGCAAGCCCCCCCCCCCATCATGAGCAACACAGCATTAGCTGAGCCTGGCTCTTCTGCCTGAAGGTGAACAAACCGTACTCAAACTCCCTGCCCACTCTGCCTTGCAGCAGGGATGCTGCCCCCACCCCCATCCTGAGGAGAAGTGGCATCTTGTCCTGTCTCCCTTGGGCAACTGGGGGGGGGGGGCAAGTGTCCCCCCAGTTTTGACTGTGGCTGTTCACAGGGAGGGTTCACGTGCCATGACAGGGCCAGGCAGCACCTCCAGCACCAAAAGAGAAACCAGTGACTGCCACAGGAAAAACCTCTGAACAGAGGGGTCAACCAAATCAGGCATCCTTGAGGCCAGGGTGGAAATCTCCCCAGAAGTCACAGTGGGAAGCCCCATCACTGCACTCTCAAAGCAAGAATGTCCAGCAGATTACTCCAGAGGAAAAAATCAAAGCCACACTTGCCCCAGTCACAACATCCTCCAGCTTCCCTCAGACCTTTAAGTCCAGCCTGGTGTAAAAAGGGCAGAGTGATTTTACTTGCGCAGGCTTGAGTGCAGAGTAATGCTATGAATTTCCATGAGTGTATTAAGGATGCAATGTTAGAAGAGAACTTGACAGATGGATTTGGCCTGTGCACCTCCTCTCCTGGCTGGCATCTGGCCACAATGCCTTGGCCATCCTGCCAAAGCCCAGAGAAGAAACAGGAGCACAACACACAGAGCAGGGAAGGAGATAAAGGGGAGGATGAGGAGCTGCTGCAGGGCTGAGGAGGTAGACTGATTACCAGCAACCCTGTGCCATATTCACCTCCCCTGAGGATGAACTCCAAGGAACCTGTGGGCAATGTCCATTGATTCCATTTCAAGGGGAGAGCCCTCCTCACAGCTCGCAGGCATTCCCTCTGTAACAGCCACCAACTTCTGAGCCTTTGGGGCCTCAAAGGCTCTAGCTGGAGGAAAGATGAGTTGCCTTGGCACAGGCTGTCAAAAAAAGGAGATGCTGTGGGGAGTGAATGGTTTTGCCAAGGCAGGTGGATATAATCCCGCCCTCCCAAGATCCCTCCTCATTACCTAGTGCAGTGTAAGCACCTACATGGAGGTGTTGCCCTTTGCCACAGTCCCCAGGGAAGGCTGCCTGTCCATCCCCCTGGAAGATTTCCTGGCCAGCACAGATCCTTTTCCCTTCCACACTGCACCCACAGCCCTGCAGAGAGCTGGACCACCAGAGGATGCAGGCAGGCTTCCAAGGGGCTGTGCAGCAACACAGTGTTTCCCATCACCCAACCTAAAAATGCACATTAGAGGCTGAGGGCAGGAACAGCTTTACACCCCCTAATAATCTTGTCTCTAAGCTAGATAACTAGGACTGCAAATCCCTGGTGATAATCACAGCCACCATGCCTGCAAACTCTCCCCCAGACCATTCATCTGGCTTGATGATGCTTTAAAGAGACATCTAATGAGGATAATCTGATTCAAATTCCCTCCTGCTTTTGGGCAGCAGAGCAATTCAGGCCCCCTCAAACTCCTTCTTCCTCTATGACTGTCTTTATTTCCCCTTCTTATATGAATCACTGTGGGGTTTCCTTTGCTTTTTGCATTACTATTTTAAATCTTTGATATGACCACTGCAATCAAGATTCAATCCCTTTAGAACCTAATTAACATGAAATCAGACTCGGTTTTACTCATAGCCTTATAATGGGATGCAGGCTGCTGCTTCAGCTCTCACTTCGGGTGCAGGGAACATTGCAGCCTGCTTAAAAAATTCCCTGTTTACCTGATTCAATCAGAACCACTTACAGGAGATACACACATTTCAAGCTTGGCAAGAGAGTCAAGCTTTGGGAAGTGGGGAAGATCTCAATCACACTGAGCTTTCAGTACAGAGCAGATGGCAAACATTCCAACTATATAATTTATAGGACAGCATCACTATGTATTAGTCCCATACAGAGGCTGAGCTCAGCCAAACCACAGCTCATGCACACTCAGGGGGACTCTCACAGGTGATGCTCCACATGCAGCCTGGGTAAGACCCAGGTTTTGAAGAAAGCACATGCTTCACATTTCATCTCTTTTATAACACAAGAGCAGAAGATGCAGTGCAGTAGCCCTTGTCCCAGAGAGTCTTCCTCTTCCCCCTGGACTTCCCAGCCTGCAAACTTGTGTTTGAACTAGGTCTGTATTACACAACATCTGCATGCAAGCAACTCCCTGTCCCTTCCCTGCAAGAATCTCACACAGCAGCATGATGGATGCCAGGGCAGCCCAAGGCCAGGTGTTGGGGTTTGCACTTCTTCAGGGCTGCCGTGCCATGCTGGTACAGCATGCAGCATGCTGGGGGTCACAATGCGCAAGAGGGATGTGCATGACCACCACAGCTCAATTTCAGCAGTGCCTAAGCCTCCCTGTCCTGCCTTTCACCCGGACAAACACAGCGGGTGCAGTGAAGGACCTGTAGGTCAGGAGGAAGAATTGCTCAGGGTGGCCAAGTTGGGTTATAATGAAGACAAAAGGTAAAAAGGCAATATCAAATAGTGAAAACATTCCCTCTGGAGCAAGGTGATTGCAGCTCCAGCCTTGAGTCTAATGTTGCAGAGTTTTCAATCCCCTGCACGGCTAAAAAAAGTCCTGGAGATAATTGCACAAGATTGAGCCTTTACAGGTGCCTGGAGTGCAGGCAGAATGACACTGTGCTATCCCAGGGCTTCCCCAACTCCAATGTCTTTGGTCCTCTGCTGTTCAGCATAACAGCATGCGGCTCTGAGTCACCCTTCAGGCCCACAGGGGAATGAGGATTAATTAGTTGATTCTAGCACGTGTATTTAAAGAGAGACACTCCGCCACATGAGCCACAGGTTGTTACTGAGCTGAGGCAAATGCAGCCCTGGCTTCACGTCTGTGATCTCTGGAAGAGAAAGAAAAAGAAACAGGAGTGGAGGGAAAAAAATGAATATTCACACTGGGGCAGTGCCAGTGCTGCTGTCAAAACTAGGATAGTGGCCAGCACAGAGGCTCAGGAGAGCTTTGAGCTGACCCGTGCAGACAACGATAGTGCCTCAAGGACTGCCAGCCCTCAACAAACACCCAAGGTGTTTCAACAATCCGAGCACAGGGCATGAGCAAGGCAGGCCCAAGTCACAGCATGGCACTGTCACCTTGTCACTGCACAGTGAGCACATAGCAGGACCAGAGAGCTTTCATGGGATGACAAAAAAGCACTACTCCATACTGACAGAAAAGGGGAAGGGAGAGGAAAGCCTCCTTAGCTTATTTAATGCTGGCTGGGCTTTTTCGTTTTCTCCAGCATGCCTGAGCACAAGTGCTGCAGCTGGCCCTGGCACAGCTTGTTGTAGTGCCAAGAGGGTGCTGGGATCCAGAGGCTAGAGCAGAGCCTGCACACTGGGGCCACGTTTCCCAAGGGGAGATGCTCTCTCTCGTTTTTGTCCTTGCCCTACCTCGGTGCTCCTCCCCATGACACACAGCGCCCACGGGGCTCTCGTACCCAGCCCGCAGCTGCACCTGGGCCGGCGGCGAGGACGCTGCCTGCACGTATGTAAAACATAAGCTCTCTTTCACACACCGCCGACTTCCCTCGGCAGAGGGGCGGGGCACAGGGGCACGGTGCTTTTCCTGCTCCTCTCAAAACGCCCCAGCACGCGGTCAGCACCAAGGGGACGAGGGATGTGAGATCGCGGCATGTGGCAGCTCTTGCAGGAGCCTGTGGCAAAGGAAACGTGGCCCGGCACGGAGCCCATGCTACTCAGCTGCCGAGGAGCCTGAACAAGTCACAAGTCACGTCATTCCAGTCCCCCGTGCCCGACCTGTCCTGCGCACCGGTTCTTCACAGCCAAGACAGCCCCTCCTGCACAGGCTGACCCGAGGGGACGCCTTCCTGCCTAGTATCGCTGTGCTGTATTAATATTTAACAGGGAGGAACAGATCCAGAGACTTTGATTTCCCCACTGGCCACTCCAAGGATAATTGAATTGTGCAGGGAATTTCAGCATTTCAGAGGGCGGTTTCATTCCAGTTCACACCAAAACTTAACCGTGCCGCAATGCCTTATGAGGAGGGTTGCAGCCAGTTTCAGGCAGCCTCCCTGCAGTGGAGTCAGGCATGGAAGCAGCACAAAAACAGCTGATCTCAGGAGGTGCCCAGCCAGCAGGCCCCACCAAGCCCTACCCCACAGAACTTAGGTAAAAGTCAAACTCTGCTAAAGAGGAAAAAAAAGCATTTTTTTCTGAATGTTTCCACTCAGACCCAGATTTTGACCCCAGAGTAATGTCAGCTTGCCCTTGTTACACACCCTCAGTGGAGGAAGATCCTGCTGTAGAAGCAAAGCAAGCCAGGCACAGTGAATTTTCACACACGTGCACAGGGTCATGCAAGAAATCAGCCACAGAAGTGATCCAGTGTTTTTGGCTCCTGCCTCTGGGCTGTACCAGCTACTGCTTTCTCTTACATATAAATCACTTTTCCCCACCAGTGAGGGACAGCTGGCCAGAATGGAAAGTGGCAGTTGTTCAGCAGCCCACAGAAACACGGCACACCAGCTTAGGGTGGGGAGTGGAGAACACTCAGAGGGCAGAGGAGACTGCCAGGGGATCTGGGCCAGCTGAATGGAAGCAGAACAGCTGGAAACTGGCCACTGCTCCTACAATATCAAGACAAGTTAGAAACCCCACAGGAGGAAGCCTCTTCCTTGCTTTTGGCAGCAGAGCAGAACTGACCTCTGCCACAGCTCTGCTGGTCAGCTCCAGGCAGCAGAGCAGGAGTCCCTACTTGTCCATCACTGCTGTGAACAGTGGTCATGATGAGAGCAACTAAGGGGCTCTTACGGCTTGACCACAGCTGCTAAGCACCACTGCTGACCTAAACCAGCCACTCTCTTAAAATTCCAGGTCTTGGCAAGTGAAGATGTCCCATTTTAACCAGTCCCCAAAGCAAATATCACAGGTGGCCTTGAATCTAGAACTCTACCAGCAGTTTCAAGGATTGGAAGGGACAGAAATATCCCCAGGGTTGAATTTATCTCTGATCTTTGTTCCAGGAACAGAAAGATCTTTTACTATGGATGCCATTTCAGTACACAGACTTTTTCTCCCATTGGTATAGACTGAGCATATAATGTTTTATCATGCTTAAAAGTTGGTCTGATTTAACTGCTGGTGCAACTGAGTCACTCTTAGAAAACCTAAGGCACAGTGGAGAGCTGTAATCCCACTGGGTAATGCCAAGCAAGCTGATTTGTACTGAAATCTCTCACAGATCACTTCTGTGAGCTGTTTGCCTAGCAGGCTGAGAATGTAAAATCTTCAAGGGAATGGATTGAAAAATGAAATCCTGTGGGTCAACCTGCCATAGCAGAAGAGACCATAATACAACCTCATTTAGTTCCACCCCCCAAAAAAAGCACTCTGAGACCAAAGCTTACACCAGTGCAAATGGTATGAGCTCTTCCATACTAATTAAACCACATTTATTCTAATTTTGCTGACATAACTGACAAACAGAAACATCCACGAACTGAAACAATCAAACCAGCAGCACTCACAGGTACTTTAACCACAGAGAGGAGGATTCCTCTTTGAAAATATCCACAGGGATAGGGAACTGAGGCAAGAGAAAGCAAGTAACTTCAAAATGTTTCTGTTTAGATTTCGGTCAGTTTGGCAAGCTCATTCATGAGGTTTTAACACACCAGAACCTGAGCAACCAGCCTTAATTTGGCTTCAGGCCTTCCATGCCTGGTCCCAATCCAAGTACTACTTTCACAAGACCTTTATCAAACATTAGCCCTGGCTACTCCATCCAGATGAAAGATCTCCTCAGCTGCCTTGTCTCCTCGGGTAGTAAGGGCAGTGTTATGGCCTGTCTAAACTAATAGCTGACAGCTCCTAGAGGTATTTACATAGTTGAAGATGTAGCTTCAGATGTGTCCCAACTACTTTGGGTTGTAAAACATGATGGACCTGAGACACAGTGTCATATTCTTAGATACGCTCCACTTCCCCTGCCAGTTCTAGTAAATACTTTCTCCTAAGAGTAAGAAAAATATTTGCCCCAAGGTGAAGCAAGATGCTGCTCTTAAGGAACTAGATTTTATTATGTACCAGCTGAGATTCAGCCACCTGTAGGAAGTAAAAACAGCATTTCTTCTTTGAAAGCAGGAGAATGGAAGAAGTACTACATCTGAAACATAACAGTGGAAAAAAAAAACCTGCTTGAAGGTGCAGGAATGGACAGTAGCACATGTGGGTTACTCCAAAGCATTCTGTGTGGACCAAAAAAAAAAGTTTCATTTTCGCTAAAAAAGCACAGTAAAATTACTCTTGAGGCCAAAAGGATTGAACCTCCATCTATCAGTTATTAGAGTCAACTGGAAAGCAACCTAGGAGATGGAAAAGTCTCCTTGCCTTATAGGACTTGCAGAGGACACAAAAGAGTGGTTCATTTTATGCCACTTCCCTTCCTTTCCTCCCACGGACTGCACCTGCACATCAAGAGCAAATTGAAACCAGCCTATTCTAAGCCATGGTCTCCTTTATTTTGAGGGACTCAAAGCAAGAGCAAGGCTGAGACAGCATAACCAACACAGAAACTTGTTTCTCAGCATGATTTTCTCTTCTCTGGTGGCCAAGTCCTGGTTAGTACCTTCAGGATGGTAAAGCTAGCTGAAAGTAGGGCATGCCCATTAAGCTTCCAATCCTCCTTACACAGCCACGACAGCTTGCACACGTCTTTCTCCTTTGGGTTTTAGCCAGAGTCCAGCCCTTTTGGGCATCATAACACAGCTGAATGGTTTAGCTCCTTTTGTTTCAGCAACAATACAACTGGAGCTGGGATTTGTGTGTCCTCTGAGCAAGGATACAGGCTTTGTGCCTTGCTGAGCTGTCTTTGCAAGGACTGCCAACACTCACAGCTGATTAAGCCTGCAGTGCTGCTTTCTGCTTTTCCTGCTCACAGACAGATGTCAGAAACAAGCTAACCGAAACAGTGCACACAGCTAGAGCTCTGAACCTAGGAACCTTAAAGCAGACCAGGGATTAAATAAATTTAACCAGAGGGGAGCTTAACACATTCTCTCTAGACTTTATTTCTACCTGGCATGCAATTCTGGGTAAGAAACATCCCAGTTTCAAAAAGCACTGTGTTCTGGCAGGTGGCTCAACTCAATGAACAGAAAGGGCTGTATTTGAAAAGCTTTTGCCACCACCACATGGTTGAAGCCACGTGTGCAGCAAAACAACTAACTGTGAGTTCAAGCTGCCAGTGAGGACCAGCCTACCAGGGCAAACTGGGGCAAGTGTTTGCAGGTTTTAGAGCTCATGCCACATCACTAATAAAGAACATACAACTATTACATATTACTTATTTTATTAAATTAGAACTCTCAAACCTTAGTGACTTGCAGTAAGCACAACTTACTGCTGGTCAGAACCAGCAGTAGTAAAGGGATTAGTTAGTTAAGGGATTAGAGCATATGCCAAACCAGCCAAGACAACCTGGTTTTTGTGTGCTGCTGTGGTGTGGTCTGCTGGGTTTCACCTCTGGTCAGCCCCAGAGGCTGCATTACTGGGGCTGTCTTGTAACAAGTGGAGTATTTTAATTTGAGGATCTAAAAGAAAGCTAAAGTGCTGGATTGATTATCTTCTGTAGTCCCTTCCTTCCCAATTAGGTATCAGGCATGAAAATAGCAAGTCCTTTGCTAGGCAGATGCTCACACAGCTGGATCACTAACTGTCAAGTGCAATTTATCTAGAAGCTGCAGGCCAGCCTTCCTACCCCATTCTTCTCTTAGTGAAGAGACAAAACCTGGCATCAAGGTTTCACATTAGACTAAGGTGCTGCCTTTCAACTGAAAGAAAGCAAGAGCCTGCTGCCTCTTCTCTGGTACTTTGGGTAGCCTCTTCTTCTAATATTCTCTTAGAAAAACAGGCAGCTCCTGGCCACTGGCCAAGTGGAAAAAACTCAAACTGGATCATGAAATGGGATTCAGATGTAAAAATGGATAGGAATTCCCAATTCAAACTGCCCTCCCTATCTGTTAGCCACTAAAGAAGAATCAAACTTTTCTTGACAGGTAAGCAACTACAAACAGTTCTGGATGAGTGGTCATGACAAGTCACACAAAAAAAGCTTCCCAATGTGATTCCAACTTCAGCAGCTTGAATGCCTGACATGCAAAAAAACCTGATGAATGTGTCTGAAGTATCACAATCAGAAGTTAATCATCATCAGATTTCCTCATCAGTGAGACAAAGGACAAGGCAGAAACTCCCGGAATGTGACCGGCACAGATCTGTAATATTCGCAGAAGTCGTTGAGCAGTAGAAACTCGAATCCCTTCCAACTGGAAACAAAATGGAGACATTATTTAATCAATAGAAAAGAAAAAAAAGCAACAGTAAGCTTTGATAAAAGAAAGAACCAGAGCGGGCACCAAATGGTTAGCTACAGAAAACCCCACACAGGCCCATTTACCTCCCTAATATTAAGGAAGGCACAGCGCTGCCAGCTGGAAGTGCTGAAGGGCTTGCCAAAGGCACGGATTCTACCTGCTGGTAGGGAAGCAGTCTCTGAGGATGCTGTGACAAGTACACAGAAAAGTGAAGTGTGCTGCTGCTGAATGCTAAACTCCCTCTAGCTTTTTAGACCAAGCAGGTAAGTGGAAAGAGTGGCATATTAGATGGCAAAATGGTCAGTGAAGCCACAAAGTTTGGCTGACACAAAATTTTACATGGGCAAAGGAGTCACATGGCAAGTGACAGGGGCTCCCAGGAAGAGAAAACGCAGCAAGGAACTGAGTGTACCGAGGTTTTGCATATCAGAGATGTTTTCTGTTAGGTCAGGCTTGGCTTCATGAGGTTTTGAAGTAGCACAGGAAGGACCAGATTACTAGAAGACTCATTTCAAGGACAGCCAGACTCCTGTACCTCTACAGTTCTTGTAGGCAGAGTCTGGTCTCTGACACTTATGAAAGCCAGTATGTATTATTGTTACATGTATTTCTTGCTAATATAATGATATTTCTAACAATCACAGAGCAGTGGAATTCATAAATCCCTTCAGATGCCAAATAAGTACCTTACCTCCAGCTCACAGAATAGCACAGGACTGCAGTACACTTCTCCTAATTTACAGACGGCATTCGTATCAATGCTGCAATCATTCACCCTGCCAACTAAAAAATGTTTTCCTACATTACAATAATCATAATCAGCAATCAGTGAAGAAAAGTTTTAGGAAATTCCACATCCACAGAACAATCCAGAGCTAATTTTAAGAGCATAATAGAAGGTAAGGCAACAGAGAGCAGTGCAAACAGAATGGTACAATTTTTGAAATGGAATTAGCACAGAAGTCTTCCATAATACTAACAGCAGGAATAGCATTACATCTCTCTTCATGTAACATTAACATTCTGCGTAAGGGATCAGCACACCATCAGCGAGGCAGAGTCTTACACTCACTTACCAAAAGTCCTCCTGGCTCATATGGTACCACAGACTGGTCTGGTCTCCAAGGAATTCACTTCCTCAAGAGAGCCATTACACAAGACAATGCTAAGACTCCTTCTGTACCTCAGAATTAGGCCGCCTGCCTGACCCCCAAACTCCAGTGAGACAGTGCCTATGTTCCAACACTGAGCAGTACAGTCTGGCCCCTCCAGTTCCTCTGAGCTGAAGCATGGAGGGTACACAGGAAAGCTTTGGGAGACAGAAGGATTAGAGGCACAACAGGGCCAGATAGTACACCGCAGGGATACCAGTCTTGTATTAAAACTATACTTCATAGTTGTGTATCTCATCAATTTAGATTCACTTTATTACCACAGTATCATATGCTTCTCACTGCTCATTAAGATTATCATTATGACAGATCTGCAAGAGCAGATAGAACAGACTTCTAGAGTGCCACACATCCAAAAAAAAAACCCCAAATCATATTCAGGGATTAGGGACAGAGAAGAGAGGCCTATCTGGTAAAAATAAGAAGGAGAGAGTGAGTGAGCATGAGAGAACCATGTTTTATCTAGGAAAATGATAAAAAAAGGCAGAGGAGTTCAGAAATAAATTAAACAAAGTTTCAACAATGACACTGGTTTCCTTTAGTTTGTTTCAAGTCAGTTTTAAGAAAACCAACAGTGAGTTGTGCTGCTTGAAGAGGAGGAAGAGGTGCCATACGTACCCCCAGTGACAAGAAAGCACACTTTCCCCAGGAAGAAGCTGGCATCCACATAAGCTAGGGAAGCTTCGACATTCTTCAAGCTGTCAGAAAAGTACAGACAATCCAGTTGGACAGGGAGGTTAAGCTAGTGCAGCATAAAGACAACAGAAATAATTTTCAGAAGCACAATTAGAAAACCAATGATGTTAACATCTGCTGATTTGTGAGCTCGCAAAGTTCTGCTTTATGCTAAAAGCATGACATCAGAGACCTCTGTAATACCCACAGCTGTTTAATAACCCATAACATATCCTTTCTACTCAAGACTCAACAGTTAGAGTTAGTTTGAACAGTGTCCTCCATGATTTACAGACACTAAGCATCTGAATTCATTAATATCCAACGAATCTTCAGCACCACTTTGGCTCTTTCAGGAAGCGCTTGCCCACACATTTCTGCAGCACCATCTGTGCTGTAAGTATGCAGCTGGGCCTGTCATTTTTGGTAAATGAGAGCCCAGGATCATCAGTCACAAGTTAAATAAGTACTAAAATGCTGACTTCTGTGCCTTAGCAAGTCTTTACTTGTGGCCTGGGGAAACAAGTATCATTTCTACAAAGAAAAGCACAAGATGATAGAAGAGGGATCAATCCCTGCAGACCTTTCTCTCTTGCCTAGAGACATCCATAGTGCTGATCCCACTTGACCAAGAGTATGAGTGAACTGAGGACACAGCCACAGCCACTTGCTGGTTATTGGGCAGCACTACCCAGCGCACATTAGATTTCTGCATATTATAGAACTTCACAGCACCACCAGCATTTCCATCTAATTCTACAGACAGCATCTTTCCAAAGCTCAGTTCCTATTGTCACATATCCAGATCCAGAAATAAATTCTGCCTTCTCTGCTATGGTAACTTAGTGCACAACAGGCATGTTATTGGACAGAGCAGTTCAGTCCTAATCCAGTGCTGCAGGCCAGAAAGCTACTGTATATATTACTGAGTTCTTCCACCACAGCAAGTCTTGGGTTTGAAACCCACTATTCAGCAATTCCAGCACAGTAAAAATGTAGATTTAGCCATCAAACCAAGAAAGAATATTAGTGCCCCCTCTGATACTTTTGCCCTTCTTTTACCTGTACTTGCTCTTGATGTCAATTATAAACACAATCAGATCTATCCTGGGTCGAAGATGATCCCTCTCTGTAGGTAAGGGGAGAGATGTAGCAAGGTGACTGAAAGATAAAAAATATGCCAGTTTAACCAAATAGCTTCTTAAGGCAGTATCCACTTACCCATAATCCCATAACCACTGCAGTTCACCCTGTAGCAAGTTACTGGGAAGCCTGCTAATTACCAAATACGGGGGCATTGAAGAGACACTGTGAT
Source organism: Anthoscopus minutus (assembly GCA_013399455.1). Classification (NCBI taxonomy): domain Eukaryota; kingdom Metazoa; phylum Chordata; class Aves; order Passeriformes; family Paridae; genus Anthoscopus; species Anthoscopus minutus. The sequence continues at coordinate 378,435 of VWYI01034001.1, forward strand.
TGTTTAAGTGGTACTCTCATATCTTAGGCCCACTCATAGTTGCTGACAGGCACAATGGTAATTGCTAGACAAGGCTGGTCATAATGGGACACTTATTAAGCATAACAAGATTCACAGAAACATTTTCTCCATGCAGATCCGTACGGCAAGTCATTTCATTAAATTGTTACAAAGAGTCCTTTCTAACAAAGCGACCCCAATTCTCTACTGGAATATTTTGCTGTCAAGTTTCAGTTAAAAAGCATCACTGCTTTTCTGTCATATTCCAGAGACACTGCTCATATGCTCACGCAGGAGAGGCAACCTTTCCAGGTACAAAAGAACCTTAAACCACAAATTTGTCACTAGTACAGATTAAGTTATAACTCAAAAAGAGCTGTATTATATCATTACCCCCCTTTTAACCCTTTCACTGTGTCAGAAGCTACTCTGTTAGTTTAGGCATCCTTCTACATGGTACCACCACTGCTAATTAGAGCTGTTGGAGGAAATAGAGGGTGGGGATTTTTCTGTCTCTTCCCACTAAAAAGGCCAAACAACCAAAAGCAACTAACAACAAAAAACAAACAAGCAAACCAACCAACCAAAAACTCAGGCAAAAAAGATTTCAGCAGGATCTTCCACAGCAAAAAACATTATCAGCCCCGCATTTTTGGAAGATCACCTTAATTTCAGCTAGACAAAGAAACATCCCAGAAGTTCAGTCACTCTCACAAACCACTTCCTCTCTGGAAGCCAAGGAAGAAACACTTATTCTGGTCTTCTTGGGGAATGTTATTTCTAGAGCAATTCAGTCTCAAGGCCTTAACAGTTTTCTCCAGCAGCCACAGACCATGGTACACATTCCCTTCTATTAATCCTGTGTAGTTTGTAGCTTTGTTTGCTAGTCTCCAAATAAAGGTGTTTTGTTTCTTCCATTTATGGAAGATATGATTTAACAAAAACATTCTGAAACTAACACAAGAGATGAGCAAAGTGAGCTTGAAAGACACACTGCAACAAAACCAGCTTATTAATTTAAGGTGAAATTTAGGGAAACTCTTTGATGAAAGTATCAGATCTCATTGTCTGGGGGGAAGAAAAAAGCAACCCAGAAGAGCACTTCATTATTTGGAATTCTGCTATATTTAAACCAACATGACTAGATGATGTCAGCAGACTCCAGATATACACTGCAGAAGCCTCCCCCACCCAAACCCAGCAATAAGAAACACAAAAAACCCAAGCCCTGTAATTCTTTGCCCAACAGCTGTACCTGACAGGTAGGCCTGTCAGATTAGATACCACATTTGTTTGTAATGTGTATAATCCACAAGTAACACAGTGGGGGAAAAACCCCATGGACTCTGCTTTCCTAGCAATGTTTACACAGGGATGTACCTTACTCTGTAGCATGAGGACATGATTCTGTGCCTTTGGGCAGTTACCCAGCTGTAGTACCAGTAGCCATCTAGTTATGGCACTCCACAGCTCTGCAGAGGCTGCAGGTTTCACATAGAAAATGGGGTAATTCATTTACTATTAGTTAGCACAGACATCCAAGATGCCACAATCAGAGCACTACAGTCACTCTAATTAGCCAGCAGAACATTAGCTCGAGTTGCTTTTACTGCATAACCATGAATTACAGCAGTGAAATAACACAAACACCTTCTGAAGAGCTGACTAAACTCATTTGGTCTTGGCAAGAGAGCTGTCAAGGACATTTTATAGTAAAAAGTTAGCTAATCAAGCTTTTAAGACAGGACATGTCATGTGGCTAAGCTGAAATTCCAAGTGCATCTTAATAGCTTGAGAAGGAAAAGCACATGTGTGCACACAAACCAGGAAACAGCTTCAAAGATCATCCAAATCAATGGACATCTTTTAGAAACGTTTATCTGCAAGTACATGCAAGCATTGTACCTGTCCCATTTTGTCCCAGGATGTTTAATTTCTGTCTCTCAGGTGGGGGAGAAAAAATGTGTTGCTCTCACACCTTTTCAATTTAGCAAGCAATCAAACATCTGTGCAACGTGCAAAAGGGAAGGGTATGTGTATGGTGAATATGAATGTCGGAAATGCTTCACCCCACCTCGTTTCCAAGCATGCCCAAACTGCCTGCCCTGAGGACAGAGGGGTTTGCCTGCTACAGATGTGGCCACATCTGGGCAGTGCTGCTCTCTAGCGTTCGCAAGAGCGAAGTCTCTCTCTGAACCGTGTGCTCTACTGCTCCGACTCCTGCCTCGGGGACGGAACCTGCGTTTTTAACCAGTTTCGGTGCATCAGGAATCTGAAGAGGAAGCTTTCAATTAATTCGCGTCAGAGCCGCTGGTTTGTACCTCTTGGACCAGGTAGCAGCGGCCCCGAACGGGCTGAGGCCGCAGGCGGCGCATTCCGCTCCCCACCCACTCACATGCTGATGTGGAAGTCCTTCTTCTCCAAGAGGATCGCCTCCGCCAGCTTCCGCTGGAGCTCCTCGTCCGAACCCACGAGCTGTGGGCAGAGGCGAGAGCGCGGTCAGCCACAGCCGCCGCCCGGCCGCACCTTTGCCTATCGGCCCGGACAGCCAGGCCCCGCGCGGGGCCGGGCCGGGGTGTGGGCAAGGCCTGACACGGGACAGGGACAGGCGGGCGCCCACAGTGGGGCCGGGAAAAGGGAAGGAGAAGGAACGGTGGGGCTGGGCTGCGGAGCGGCGCCACTGCCAGGCCTACCAGGAGGACAGCGGAGTTAAGCATCGGGAGCTTGTCCAAGGGCCGCAGCACCGCCATCTCCGCGGGAGACGCCACCCGCCTGCCGGCCCGCCGGAATTCAAACGGCAGCTGCGCTCCGCCTTGCGCTGACGTCAGCGGGGCGGGGCGGCGCAGGGCCTGCGGGGCGGGGCCGGACTGGCGGCTCGGGCGCGGTTACCGGCGGCCGGCAGGGGGCGTTGCGGAGCTCGGCGATCGCTTCACGGGCTATCCCGGTTTGTGAGGGATCCGCAGGAATCATCGCGTGCAGCTCCTGGCCGGGCACAGGAGTCCCACCACGGGCCCCAGGAGCCCCAGAGGTCACACCGTGTGCCTGGCAGCGTCGTCCAAACGTTTCTTGGGGTCTGTCAGGCTTGGTGCTGTGACCGCTTCCCTGGGGAGCCTGTTGCCATGCCTGAGCACTGTCTGGGTGAAGAAACTTTTTCTAATATCCAACCTAAATCTCCCCTGACGCTGCTTCAGGTCATTGTCCCGGGTCTTTTGGCTGGTTGCCAGAGAGACCAGTGCCTGCTCTTGCACTTTCCCTCACAAGGAAGTTGTGGACTGCAGTGATGCAGGGGTACAGCATGGGGCCCCTCTGAGCCCCACTCAGGTATCACAGTGTGACAGACCACCAAGGACAGCCAACTACCATAAAACCCTGCCAAGCAGCACTATTCCTGTGGCATCCAGATGTCCCAGGGATCAGTTGGACCTGAGGCACCCACAGGTGTTACTGGAGGGATGCTGAGGGGAGGACATTAGCCTGGCTTTGGTTGTGCAGGCGGTTCATGAACAGCCCTTAGATTCTGAGAAGCAGAGCCCTTATTTATAGGGCTGTGCTGCTCCTTGGCCCTTGCCATGAGCTGTTGCCCATTTGTTTACTCAAGACTGAACAATAGCAAAGGCTTCAGTAAAATTCCACTGCCTCCTTATGTTGCAGTTTATAATGTGAACTAATTCATGGAATCATAGAATCATTAGATTGAAAAGACCTCTAAGATCATCGAGTCCAACCATTAACCCAACACTGCCATGTTCAAAACAACCATGTCCCCACGTGCCACACCTTTTCAAATACTTCGGAGATGGTAACTCCAACACATGCTTGGGTAGCCTGTTCTACTTCCCAATGACCCTTTCAGTGCAGAAATGTTTCTTGATATCTGATGGAAAGAAAGCACCCCTGGAGCAACTTCAGGCTTTTTCCTCTTATTTTAGTGCTTGTTATCTGGGAATAGAGACCAACCTCCACCTGGCTACAGTTTCCCTTCAGGGAGCTGTTGATTGCAATAAGGTCTCCCCTGAGCCCTGTTTTTCCAGGCTAAACAACTCCAGCTCCTCCAGCTGCTCCTCATAACACTTGCCCTCTGGACACTTCATCAGCTCCTTCTCTGCCCTTCTATGGACATGCTCCACCACCCCAATGTCTTTCTTGTAGTGAGGGCCCCAAAACTTAATGCAGGATTTGAGCTGTGGCCTCACCAGTACCAAGTATGAGGGAAAAATGTTAAAATAGTGAATACACTTTCATACTATAAAAGACTGCTTGATAACATAGCTAGGGAAGGGAATTTCCCTACCACTGTGTGGCAGTAGCAACTGGCTTTGCACACTGAATTATTCTGTGCGAGGTTTTGCAGCAGCTCCAGCAGGCTCAACCTCCATCCTACCCCTTTCTGGGTGCCTTCTCCCTCACCCCCCCAATCTGGTCAGCCTCTCCTCAGCCCAGTGCTCCTCTGCTCATGACACAGGCCTGTGATACAGAAGCACTGCAGTAACAGAGATAGGCTCAGTTTTTCTCATTCCGAGGTCAGAACAAGAGGATGACATGCAGTTATGTAAAACCTCAGAGAGTAGTCCAGTGTACCTCGGGTGGCCTGTGGTCCACTTTGCTGCATCTCCTGAACTTTGCCTCAGCCCTGAGTTTGGCTCCACCTTAGTGTGGAAGGGGGTCCAGAACCCATTCTACTGCCTGCTGGTGCTGGGTCTCCCTGCCCTTTCAACCGGGGTACCTCCAAATGACAGGAGATGTGCCAGGGGAGAAAGAAGGCTGCAGGAGAATGAAGACACATCTGCCCCTCTGCAGTCTGGAGAGGGGAGGCAAAGGGAAGAAAGATAGGGTTAACAAAAGCTGACATCATATGGCCACTGTGGCTTTTTGATCTTGACAAAAGCAGACAGTTTCCCTCTTTGCCAGGATGAGACAAATTACAGGTGAAGCAGAAGAGATTACAAGATATTTCTGGCTGGTTTTGAGTTTGGTGGGGGGAGGGGAGGACAAATTCAGGGCAGACGTGTCCTAAAGATGGGAGACAAGCAGATAAATAACAACAGCCAGCTCCCAGGCTGGGGGGATGCAGAGAGCAAATAGAACAATGTTCCTTTTGGGCTGCTGAAGGTGAGGAAATATGTTAAAAGCTCTGGCACCCACCTAAAAGGTGTTTGTCCCCTTTCTACTCCCTGTTGCCTGCTCTCTGGCCCCACTGAAGGACCTGAGTGGCTTTAGTGTCTGGTCAGGGACATGGTTGCTGTGCCCTGCTGCTGCAGGCTTCCATCTTCTCACCACTCTGGTGTCTGTTGACATTCAGTGGATCCAGATGAGCTACTACTCATCCCACAGTTAGAAAATTATATTTAATGGTAGAGGATGTTGTAAGGAAGTGGAGACTCGGGTTGGCAATGTGCCTGCTGCTTTTGCCTAGATCTATATGTTGGCAAGGAAAGGAGGGGAGAGAGAAGTGATGTAGCCAGTGTTGGAGGCCAGGGTGTATTTTACATATCCCTGTGTGACTGTGTCAGGTTGTTTCAATTCTTGCTGCCCCATTTCCAGTTTGCAAAGTGGGAGTAATGAGTTGATCTCTGCTTCTGAGTGGCGTAGGAGAGCTGAGACGGCTGTCAGTGCACTGGTCCAGAGTGTAAGCAGAAGGGACAAGAACAGGGCATGATATGAAGGAGAGAGCTCCTGATTTTACTCTGTGGGCCATTGTGCATTTCTCTGGTAGCACAAACCATTCCACAAGTGGGTAGAAGTTTATTGCAGCCAACATGAAGATGTTCTGATGCTGCCAAAAAAATTACAATTAACAGAAGCAAGACTTGGCCTGTCTCCCTTGAAATGGGGCAGCTGCTACTACAGCAGGAATACATCAGCCAATACAAAAAATATTAAAAAACACACCTAGTCCTCATGTATCAATGGCCAATTTGCTGTATGATTCATCCAGTGGCTGTATCTCAAGATATTTTCTCTCTGGTTTCTCTCTTGGTTCTCCCTGAATAGCCAGAGGAGCAAAGGAGACAGGCTTTGGAGATAGTCTAGAGAGGAGCGCTGAGCCCAGCATAGTCCCAGCTGTCTCAGCAACTGCTCCCAGCTCCTGACAGCCCCATTCAGTATCAGTTCTATGAGATGTCACCCACTCATGCATTACTGGCTCCAGGCTGGCCTCCCGCCATCCCTCCTGGGAAGCCTGTGAGATAGAACCCGTGTGTATTTGATTGCACTTGTTCTCTCACTAATAGACAAAAATTATATCATTTGCAGCAAGTGCAAATTATTAGAGAAATTAATGACATTTTCACATATGTTGCTGGCAACTTCTGCTTCTTTTGGCAAAGGCTATCCAGAGCTATTTTTAGACCCAAAGTAAGTTAGCTTCTTTCATTCTGCTCTTTAACTCACTATAGACATTTCCTTAGTTTTTGATCAACTCAGCAAAGCTTGTGTAATTGGTTTCCTTTTTTTGAAGCTGCAGTAGCACCCAGAAGGTAGGTTAGTTTGCTTTCCCACCAGATTATCCCCACCTGATACCCTACCATGCATCCCGTGTGCCTTCTGCATCCTGTAGCAGGTCCCTCACCTACAGCAGCTGAGCTGCTGAGGGAAGCATTTCTGTGACTGTCCTGGTTTAGGACAAATTTGAGAGGAAACCTCCAAATGGGGTCTCTCCAGGAAAAAAAAAAGAACAGATTCAAGCTGCCCCTCCCCCAGCTGGTTCGGGAAAAAAAAATTTCCTTGAAGGAAAGTGAAAAAAGCTGTTTATTTAACAAGCAAAATATCCACAAACATAAAAATGGAATAATATTAAACAATGAAACCTCTCGCTGTTCAAAGAGATGGCAAATCCAGGAATGTCCTTGCTGTGAGGTGCAGCTCGGCTCGCTCAGTCCCTTCTCAGTCTCTCAGGTGCTGGAGAGTGCCGAGGCCCAGGCCCCGGTGGGCCACAGGCGTGAGCTCCTGGGGTGTTCTGGGTTTCCAGTCCAGAGCAGGTTTGAACAGATCCAAGGAAAAAGAAAAAAAGGAAACCACAGTCCAGGGAACTTCCCAGCCCCAGCTAGCTAAAACTAACTAAAAGCAAAGGAGAGCTCTGTCCCGCTGTCTGTCCGTGCTGCAGACAACACAGTCCGGAGAGAGCGGTGGGGGAGTGAAGGCTGTTTCTGAAAACAAACTGCGCGCTTCTTCTTTCTCCTCTTCGCTCTCAGAACCAGTCTTAAAGGTGCAGAACTTAATATGTAACATAAACAGAACACACGATTTGGGGATACAGGCATCATACAGTCACCCCAGGACAGTGACCCTTGCTGAAGTTTTGTCCTCTACTACAGATCTCAGGGAAGGCAAGTTTGATAAACGCCATCTTCTCCCATGCTTCTACCTACACTGGGAGAGTAATATTGGGACTGGTGTTGCTTTAAAGACAGGCATCAATCTGGGTCTGGTCATCTCAGAAGATGCTGATAGAATGCTAAAGAACAGTGAAAAAACTTGTTAAGAAAGACTGGAATAACACTTGACCAGGCCTGGGATTAAGCTGAGCTCAGTACATTGTTTATGCTGTGATTTACAGACATGCTACAAGCAGAAAGTATGTGCCCGAGGTTGCCTGACCACCTTCTTTTTTTCCAGCCAAGGCTTTTGTCTTTTGTTTTGAGAAGGGTTTCATGATTTCTGCTCTGGCTGGGTGGCCCTCTCACATCAAACCTGACCCCATGTTCGCTTTCATCATGCAGGTGAATTTGTGGTTGCCCAGAGACATGGAGGGAGTCAGAGGCTTGGTGATAGGCAGATATCCTGGGATGAACTGCTTTGAGGGGCTCAGTGTATGCACAGACACTCAGAGTCTTCCTCCAAGCCAGCTGAAGGGGGCTGGAAGATATGCTTAAGCTTATGCCTGGAAGACCTGAGTGGCACCCAGCAGCCTCATCTGAGGTGAAAGCTGAACTGCAGCTGCAGTGTTTCTATGCAGATTAAGCTGTACTAGCACATCAATTCCTGGAGCTGTCTCACAGCTTCAGATCTTGTTGGAAACCAAAGGATGTGACAGCATCTGAGAGCCCTGTCACACGCAGCAAGCAGCTGCGTCAGAGGCATGGGGCCTTCAAGCATGTCCCAGCTCCAGCAGCACAAAGCCCCATGTCTTTTTCTTGCTGTGTCCAAGGGTGCTTCAGACTCATCTAGGGGGATTCCTGCTTGAAGCAAGAAAGGCTGTCATGTTGTGACCTTGCCCATTGCTGTGGTGGTGGCTGCAGAAAGACATGATCACCGTTCCTTCATGATCACCCTCCACGCGCTTCCAGTGTTTGCATGGCAGGGAAGTGAGCCAGAGGAAAAAAATTACCTCAAAACTATTGCTGTTCTGAGGTTTTGGCTTCCTGAACAGCATGCTGGCATTAAGCCCAAGCTTAAACCTGGGAACAACTTGAAGATGGGCAAACATACAATGGCTCTGAGGTGTCCCTGTGGTGACCTAGAACAGAAAGTTGGGACATTTAGCTAGGGACAATGGGAGGAGCTTACACCTTATGGCATGAGGATGCCTGGCCTGGCAGGCTCTACTGAGTGCCTGCAGCTTCACCACTGACCAGATACCTGGATAAATGAATAGTCTCCTACCTTGTGCCAGCAGCCGCTGATCTCCCTCTCATTTTCTCTGCACGCCCTGAAAGGGGTTTTCCTTTTGCCCTATCACAAGGAATGTCTTTGCCTGCCCTTAAGGTTTGCTCTAAGAATGCAATAAATAATATCCCTCCAAAGTTATTTTTAAAAATCTTTTTCTCCAAACCACAAGTTTCTCTCCCAGTATGGTCAAAACTGTGAGGCTTGTGTTTTCTACCTCCTGCAGTAGGATTAGTGGAGCAGTTACTGTGCTGATGGTCAAAGTGAGTGTCATGTTCGAACTTCATTGAGGTTAAAATTAAGGCACAATTGCAGACTCCACTCTGGCAATCATCTGGAGTGCCCACCTTACTGGGGCAAACCAAGAAGCAGTTAGCTAAACCTAATGGATCTGATCCTCCATGCGGATATCCCGCTAGGTATGGAGGGCTTGCAAGGCCTATACTCAATGCTTCTAAGGTGTTATGAAGTTACATCAAGAAGAAGTGAAGCTCAGGAGGACCAAAAGAGGATGAAAAGGAAATCACGAAGCATACCAGTCAGCTCCCATGGCTCCATCACAGCCTTGTCTCTGCACTGGTGGATGAAGCCCTGGCACAGACCAGGTGACCGACCCTTACCATGCATCACCCTTGGAGCTGGCAAGCACATGGGCTCTGTCACCATCCACAGGTTGCTTGGAGAGAGGATGAACTTATTTGTGCCTGAAACACAACCTACTGGAAAGACCTCAAATTTCATAGCTCCTGGAGTGTAGCAGACGCAAATTCAGGCCTCATACATTTCAGTGGTTCCTATTAATCCTGAAAACCTTTACAATAATCTGCTGGGGCACATTTGCAGGGCTCTAAATGTCAAAAACTAAGTGAATGGAGCAGCAGCACAGGCAGGAGAGCAGGCAGGAGTTCTTCAGGCTGCAGCCAGTTGTTTGATTGATCTTGCTAAAACTTTTTTGTGTTAAACAATTTCTGGTTCATGGTGAAAATTTCCTTTTGTAAAAAAAACCAAACAAACCAAAAACAAAAACCCCCAAATATGAAAAAAACAAACCAGTTTGCATGTTCCTATTTTTATGCTGCTGAAAAGCTGAAAATATTTAAACAAAGCATATCTTGTCAGCAGCAGCAATGACAGAACTAGATATGCATTCAGGAAAAAGGTATTTCACTGAAAGCAAGAATAGTACTTGACACAGCATTGTTTTTCTGTTTCCTGATGGAAGATTCTTTTGGTCAAAGTGTTGGTTGTTTAAATTTTACATAAAAGCCCTGAAGAGAGTACTAACCCCCTTGCCTCTTCCACCCCTCTCTCTCTCTCTCTCTGCCTCCCACCCACTGATGAAAAACCACCAGCCCTTGTTCCTGGGCTGCACATGCCGGTAAATCTCTGGAACCTGAACTTTCTGTCCATCTCCACCAGCTCCAGCTCACACATGTCTGCCCCAGAATTTCTCCTCCTCCGGGGATGCAGCCAGGCTGCAGATGATGCGGGAGGAGGGAGAGCATCCCGCGGCCAGCTCCCCCGTGGCTCTGACCCGGGTACCATGTGCGGGTGAGCTGGGGAGGCTCGTTGCCATAGCGACCGCTGCTAAAATGCTCCCCCCTTTCCCTGCCAGGATGCAATCCGTGGCAGACAGTCTTTCTGGCGTGTGTGGAGAAAGGCCGGCAGTGGGGTGCCCCGGGGAGGCTGGAGCGGGGCACTCCCCACTGCCGGGGAGGCTGTGGGAGAAGCCCCCGGGAATCCCAGCGGGCAATGAGGCCACGCTGCTGTCTGCCTGTCCTTCCCTCGCCCGCCGCAGCTGCTCCCGCCATCCCTCCCTCCCTGCCTTCCTCCCGCCCATCCGCGCCTGTCGCCTCCCGCTGTCGCCCAGCTCTCCTGGCGCGGGGTCCCTTCTCCCTGGCACTGCCTGGCCGGGAAAGGAGCCTGACTCATCCCGGCTGGGACCCGGCAGGTGCCGGAGGGAGCAGCCGCATCCCGTCGCCCTGCATCCGTGGAAGAAGGTAGGTGGCAGGTGGCAGGGCAGGTAGCGGTGCTTGTTGGGGATGCGGTGCATGGGAGTGAGGTCACGCCTGGGTCCCCAGCCGTCGGCAGCTCCGTGCCCTAAGCTGCAGCCTGCCCCAGGGTGTCCAGGTGTGGGGGAATCTCCTGCAGTCGAGGTGAGCCCACGGCTTGTAATGCTGCAGCCTGGGTTGTGCTCCCAGCCATGCACACGGGAGGGTTCTGCACCCAAATTCTCCTGTGTTCGGGCATGCAGTTTTTGCCCTGCCACTTGCAACAGTGCCCTGGGGGCTCCTGTCACAAGTGTGCCCTCGGCTCCTCGGGGGCTGTGGGAAGTGCCATAGAGGATCCACGGGTGACATTGAAGGCAAGAGGCTGGAGTGAGGTGTAGCACGGGTTTAGAAGGGGTCAGACAGCTTATCTGTATGAGACAGACTTTTGAATGGAAGACCAAGGACTCTTTTGTGTCTTTGGGGGGACATGGATGTCCCACTGCGAAATGAGGTGCTGAAGATCAACTGGTCCAGCAAGGTTAAAGCACATTTAATACCTGCAGAACTGCTCCAGAACGTGACATCTTTAACTGAAACTCCCTCTTTTCAGTATTTGCAGCCAAAATCTGCTCCCCTGCCTGACAAAAGCAAGTTGCTTCTCCAAGCCAGCCCGGTAGAGGCTGGAGGGGGACTCTGACACCTCACCCAGCACTCAGCTTGGCCGTGATGATTCTTGGTTGAGGGGGTGGGGACTGGTGAGCAGTGTGGGGACACAGCAGGATAGGGCTGCATAGCAAGTAGACTGAAGAACAGACTGCTGGCAAGGAGCTAGGAAACACTGGCTCTACTAGTGATGGAGGAAGGATGAATTGGGAAGTGTGTAGGGCTGCTTTTTATTGCAGTGCTTTTTTGGATGGTAGCTTGGCTCACACGTTTGGAAAGTGAATGGTCAGGGAAGGGAATGAGGTTATTGGCTTTCCTCCTGTCAGCCCAGGAGGTCCAAGCTGAGCTCACCTTCACAGTGTCCCTAACTGCTGTTGCAGCTAGGGACAGATACCAGCTGCTGAGCCACCTCTGAGAAAGGGGTTTGCAGCAGCCTGAGCTTCCAGGATGTCTGCAGCTGCTTCTGGGGGTGCAGGGGGAGCAAAGGAGCCACTTTTGCAGAGCATGTAGGAAAGCTGTGCTGAGGGGTTTCTGCCTCAGAGTTCAGACCCAACTCCTGCTGCAGAAGGGATTAGTGCCTAATTCCTTACATGGTCCCTTATGTTAAGGGAAGCCCCATAGTTCCTCACAACACCTCTGTGATGCTGTTGCAAGCTATAGTGGGAACTTTCCTCAGCAGTTGTTCACCTGAGGAAGGCACAGGCAGCCATGAAGAGGCAGCAGCAGTGCCCAGATCAGATCCATGCCAATAAGTGGGAGGAAATCAGGTGTTTTCAGCAGTTTCTTTCTTATGGTAATAAGAATTGCAGCTTGTTTCAGATCTTACCATGACAAAAACTTACTGTTGTTACATGCCCTCCTGGGACAAGAGGTGTCCAGAAGATAAATGCTACTGGGCACATTGGAAACTACTGATGGCTGTGGTATATATAAAAAAAAAAAACAGCCCAGCCCCTGGTGTGGAAAAGGCATCAACCTTATGGGCCAGGAGCAAGGAAGAGAATGGAATGCTCAGAGCCCTCCCCAGCTTTCTCTTAACCTGCCCTGTGCAAGGGATTTGGGGATATATGGTTATTGCAGAGGGATGAGTTGGACGACAGTCAGATGTGACAGTTTTCATCCGTCTGGAAAAGCAGGAATTTGATGTGGGTGCAGGTCTCCCCTAAGTCTGTCCCCACTGAAGTCAATAGGCATTTCATCACTCCCACCAAGGAGGGGAGGGTTACAGAAAGCTCCTTTCAGGAGTGCATTTTTGTGCCTGAGTCTGGCACCACTGTGCTTTCCCAAGCATGAGGGTCCCAGATTTAGTCCACCAGAGCCTTTAACAAGCAGCACATTCACAGTGCAAAACCCAGAAGATCTGGTGCCTGGTGAAGTTGTAGCTGTGCATTTTCTGGGATATACTTTTTGATCCCCTTTTCTATATCTGAATGATCCACACCTTGGCTGGCATTTTGGTGCAGAGCAAGCAGCAGAGCTGAACAGGTTGGGCACCTTTGTGGGTTGCAATGTGGGTTGCTCTCTCCCTCCCAAGGGATGGCAATAAGGGATAGGCTCAAATGTAAAGCCATTACAGATTTAAATGGCCCTAAGTTAGGGTACATGCCCTAAGCATGGCATCAGCAGGGCCATAATGGTGGGGAGAGAGTGTGCCAGGCCACCAGCAGGTTATGGAGCTGGGACCTCGTTTCTCCACCCTTCCAAAAATCTTCAGCCTTGACACCTGGACAAGGAGATATCTCTGCTTCCTGGTCTCCCATTTTTAGCACTGGGCCAGCAGCAATCCCACAGTGTGGTGTTGTTTTGTGTTTCCCAGGGCAGCACTGCTCTGGACTTACTTTGCACCGAGCTGGCCAGGGGTTCTTGGCAAGGCAGACTGGCTGCTCCTGGTGAGTGTTCCTTACTGCACAGTGGCTGATGTGGTGGAGGGATCTCAGCTCTGCTCACAGACTGGGGCTGAACCAAGGACCCTGAGCCTTGGCAAAGCAGGACATGAAATAGAGGTGCAGTAAGGGAGGGCTTAGTCCTGAGCCAGACCAGCTCAGACTGGGAATTCAGACGGGTGATGGAGTGTCAGGGAAAGCAGATTTTCCCTCAAGCAGGAGGTAAGAAGCAGCTGTATTTACCCACTGCCTACCTTTAATCACTGGCAGCAGGGCTGGGGGCAAGCAAGCTCAACTCCTCTGTGGGGAGGGAGCAGGACTGACATTCTGTGCAGGGATCCCAGCAATGACCCCAAATGCTTTGACCTCTCCGAGTGGATGAGCTGCCTTCACGTGCAGCCAAGCACGAATCAGGTGCAGCAGGGCTGTGAGGAGGGACTGGGCACTGCTGATGAGGTAGATGTCTTGTGATTAGTCTTGGTGGATGTGTGTTTTGGGTGCTCCCACTGCATGAGCTTTTTCTCCTTTTCTCTGGCAGCCATGCCCCACTTCTTGGATTGGTTTGTGCCTGTGTATCTGATGATCTCCATTCTCATCCTGGTGGGCTTTGGAGCTTGCATTTACTACTTTGAACCAGGACTCCAGGAAGCCCATAAGTGGCGAACACAGAGGCCAGTTGTGGAGCGAGACCTTCGGAAGACACTGATGATTCGGGACAACCTGGCCTTTGGGGTGCCTGAGGTCTGACAATCTGTCCATCGCAGCCCAAGGAATCTTTCCTGGGTAGGCAGCAGACCACAAGTGTCACTAGGTATGGCAGTCCTGCCCTGGTAAATGTGGGGCTGGTCATCACTTTGCTCTGTGCTGATCTGGGTCTCGTACTCACCACTCACCATTCTGCCCCTTTGCTTCTTAGTCAAGATTTGTGTGGATGGGGCTTCCCATGTGCTCACAGCTCTTCAGCCAGCTGAGGACTTCTGCTCCTTCCCACGGCCAAGACTGACAAACCACTCAAATGAAATATCCCTTGTTAATCACTCGAGTTTGAGCTACCAGGCATCTTGATGGGACCTTCAGTTGCAAAGGTACCAGGTTTTGCTAAGGGATACAGAACCTTGTACTCCTATTCCTGAGCTTAAATCTCACCCAGTCTGTCTAAGTCCAAGGGGTATTTTGGGGAAAATAAATGGGGTTTCAATACAAATTGTTGCTTCAGCTGAGCTCTTCCCAGCACTCTTGGTGCTAGGATGGTGAGCTTGCCGAAGCTCTGTGCAGAGAGACCAAGGGCTCAATGAGCCTCAGAGACTGAATGCCTTTATCCTTCCTAAATGCACACCCCTTCTGTGCCTGTTTGAGAGATGGAGAACATCCATCCATACATCCATTCCAGATGCACCACATTCAAATTAAAGGTCTTTATGAAAGAGATTTGTTTTAAGTCCTATGTCAAGCTGAGAACATTCTGCAGCTCTCCATGAAGGGGGGTGCTGCCAGACTTACCACTGACCTTCTGCCTGACCTTCTACTCCTCTGTCATGGAGGGAGATGGGATAGTCTGTGAAGCAACTTGCACTTGGTCAGCCCCCTGCTCTACAGAGCCCTACAGCCTGGATAGGCTTAACTGTTTCCCAGTGAAAACTGTGAAGCATCTCTCAGCCCCTTTTTTCCCTGCACATCTCTGAGAAGGAACATTGAGCCTGCTATCTAAATGAACTTATTGTACCACCTTTGCTTTTTGGACCCAAGCCATACAATGTGGGTCTGGCACAAAATCCCACGTTTATAGACCTTCTGCACTGTCGCGGTGATGGCCAGCCACCAAAGTGCTGTATGAAGCCATGACACTGGGGCTGAGAGGGATATTCCCATTCTCTCTCTCCCTGCCAGCACAGTGCAGCGTCCAGTGTGTACAGGGAGGCTTGACAGAGCAAAGAGCCTGTGATAGGAGGTTGTGTCTCCTCTCCTCCCACTCCAATATCCATGTACACATGTAGGTGCAATGGTGCTACCTGTGAATGCTCTGGACACAGAGCGATCCTGGGTGCCCCATTCCTGCATATCCCAGGTATGTTAGCTGGTGACACCATCCTATGTGCATGTCTGTGCTTCCTGTGCCATCACCAGGGCCAGCCAGTATATTGGCAACTCATATCTCCAGCATCCTTCCATTTTTAAGGCTCTATGCTTTAGACCCCAATGGCTCCTTTCAGCCACAGGGGGTCCTCAGGCCAGCTGTGAAAATCTGCCTGGCTTGTGTCACTCAGCCTCATCTGTGAACCTGGGAGCAGAAAGTTTTCTCCTCCATTCCCAAAGAAGGAGAGTTCATTGGGCTGCTATAAGTGATTTATGCAGGGAAACACAGTGAATGGGATTACTCCTGTACCCAAAGTTTTGCTTGCCCTGTCAAGCAAAGGCTTAAAGAACAGGTGCAGTCTGAAAGTTGGTAATTCTCTGGGGATGAAAGTTAATTTTTAGCTCTAAGGAATGGATCAGGACATCCTGCAAATATCCTGGGTCTTTCTGGACATTTCATCTACCAGACTGCAATTACATTACCATTCTTTTCCACACCAAAATGAGGCACACTGGCAGAAGGTTTCTGACTCTGTTTCAGACAAAGGACAAGCCAAGAGTCCTTTCATTCAGCCAAGTAACAGAGACCATGATGCAAGCACCCTTACTGGGGAGTCTCACTCAGCAGGGAAATGCAGTGAATAGGATTACTGCTGTGCCCAAAGTTATACTTGTCTTGGCAAGCAAAGACTCAAATAGCAGGTGTAGTCTGAAACAGAAACATTTTTGTGACTTGGGGCTGTGAAATGGAAGTAACAAGGGGCTGGGTTGCATGGTCTGATGTGCCACCCGCAGCTGCATGGCTCACATTCCCTGCTCTCTGGCACATCACAGCCATACCTCCAAACACCAGCTTGGAAAACTGCTTCCTCACCTTGATTCCAATAGGAGGGAACACAGCTCAGCTGGGGGCTAGCATAAAAACATCTCCACGGGCACTGAGGGGCTTGGAGCAGTCAGGAAGAAGTTAAACCATCCCTGTGGGAATGGGAGCCTGCACTCACAGGGGTCCCCTCTCCCTTCCTCTGTGTCTTCCTCTGCATGATGTTGTGCCTGTTTTGACCTCCACTCTGCCCATGACTCAACGCAGAAACTGAGCAAAAGAAGACAGCAACCAGGTAAAGGCTGGATTAGAGAGAAAATAATTGTTCATCTCCTCTGGTTTATGTTTCATGCCATTTAATCCTAACACAATCAGAATTAAGCCAGGTATTTTCCATGGCTGTGAAGAATTTTATTGTCAGCAGTGTCAAAGGCTTCCCCAATGGAAGTATGTGACAAACTGCATGGTTGACACTTTATTTTCCTATTGTTCCTCCTAGGAGCTGCCTCCTTCTATCTCTGGGCAGGCAGCAAGGAGCAGTCTGCAGTGATGTTTCCTTTCCAACAGGGTAGGTTTCCATTGGCCTGGCTCCTAAGCCAGCTACTGCTGGGCTATCTGGGAATAATTAAGCCAAAGGTAAACATTGACTGAAAACTGAGATTATTTCTCCTCTGTGGGATCTGTGCAGCCAGGAAGACCTCAGGGGAGAAGGAAATAGTCACAGATACTGAATTAAACTGCATACAAATCAGAGAAGATTCTTGGTGTGGGAAATACTACACAGTATCAGGTTGGGGTTTTTTCATATTTTTTGCCTCTTTGCCCTTAAGGAAGCAGAGAACTCACACTATCCTGAGCTCTGCCTTTCACCAGCATTCCCAATGGCTTGATGTGGGTCCTTGGATGGTGATTCCTCTTCTACTTCCCTCAGGCCTGGTCACCTGAAATCATGCAAACATTGTCCCTGTCACATTGTGGGTGCCTGGCTCTCCTCCTCTTTGCTCCTACTTGCCCATTCATATTCTCATTCCATCCCACCAAAACCTTTCTTCTTTCCTCCTTGTTTGTTGTGTTGCCCTTCAATGTCTCTTAGAGTAACGAAGGTGTAGAGTGGCAAGCTGAATCCCTCTTGACCCTGAAAATTCCACAAAGCTGGCAAAATTAAGAAACAATCATAATAATGATGATAATGAAGAAGCAAAAGAAAATCAGAATAAGGGAATGAAGCATCAACTTGGATGAGCACCCAACAACTGACCACTGAACTTGCACTGTGAGATATAAATTGTTGCACTGGAATATACCATTTGAGGGCAAAAAACTAGGAGAGGAAGGGAAAGCATTTCAAAAATGCAAATATTTTTATTTTTTTTTAATCACACACAGTATCCTTGGAAGCAGGCAGCACAGGCCTGACTTGGCAGGTCTGCATCACTCCTCCACCTCCTGCCATGGGAGCAGGGCAGGGGGTCATGCTGTGGAGCTGCCCATGCTGTGGGGCTGCTGGCGGCAGAGGGCAGGAAGGTGCTGGGCAGGGGCAGGATTGGCCATGGCACCCAGCGTGGGAGCAAACCATGCAGGCCACAAGGGCCCCATTGTCCCAGCTGGAGGCGGGCTGGGCGGACAGGGCTGGAGGTGTGGGCTCAAGCATGTGAATGAGGGAGCTCTGCACCCCGAGACACCACAGCCCTGACAGCAGGGACAGCCTGAGTACCCCAGCCCGGCCTGGCATCCCCAGCCCCCTGCCCTCACACCTCTGCTGCAGCCCACTGCCGACCGCCATGGAGGAGGACATGGCCGTTCATCGCAGCTGCCTGTCCGCCCCGGGGAGCCCCAGCGGCCCCAGCCGCATCCCGGGCCCCCCGCGGAGGCGGGACAGCCCCCTCGGTGTCGTCTCCACGAAGCGGAGCTGCCTGTCGGTCACCCTGCGCCGGGCTGGCGGGGGACTCCCCTGGGAGCGGCTGCGGGGTCCGGCCCCGGTCACCCCAATCCCTCCGCGGCCCCGACCCGTGGCGGTCGAGGGGCCGCAGCGACACGGCAACTCTGACGGGGCCGAGGACACCCCGGCGGCGAAGATGGGGGTATCCTGCACCCTACCACACTCCGGTGGGTTTCCGCTGGCGGGATGGGCTGGGCAGGGGGAGGGAAACACCAAGGAGTCCCTTGGCAATGACACGGAGCCCAGCATGGGCAGGACCCTTCAGGAGAGATAGGGTGATGAGAGGGTGATGAGAGGGAGGATGGGGGCTTCCTCCCCTTGGAGTGATTTCCTCTTGACCCACACCAGAATCATGTGTGGGCAACAGCTGGTAGGAGGACAGCCCGCGTGTTTGTGAGCCTGGCACCCAGCAGGGAGACAGGCAACTGCAATCACCGTGTCAGGAGATGGTCTGAGTGCCAGAATGCCTGCCTGTCTGCTTGCCTGCCTGCCTGCCTGCCTGCCTGTCTGTTGGAAACCAGCCTGTCCACTGCTCAGCCTAGCCCGGGGTAACTGCTGACAGCTACTTCTGAATGTTCCTGTAACCTGCAGTGGGTGCAATTTTCTTTTTGTCCCAGAGCACTGTAAAAAGAGGAACCCCAAACCATTGCCAAGACTGCCAGATATCCTACAGCCTGGCCCCCACCCAGGGGGGTTGCCTTGTGGTGAAGCGATACACGGTGCTCCTGTCATCCCACTGACTGGAGGGTCAGAGCATTCCCAGATGTTGGTGTACCAGCACAGCATGACAGGCACCCCATGCCTGTTGGGGCCAGGACTCACAAGTGCAGGAGATGGAAATACAAAGCAGGGAAGGGGCATCCCCGTCCAAAATGCAAGCAGATAGAGGTCCACACAGCTCTCCAGGCAGGAGCACATGCAGAGGACACATGGAGGTGCCTGCCAGAGCACACGGGGTGTACCTGTGTACCCCAACATGGACCAAGTGGGAGGACCTGTCTCTAAGTGCCACAGGCAGGCACACACACGCACACACATGCACATATGTTTGTACACACACACACACAGAGGGGACAGCACTGGCTCTGCCTCTGCACCTTGGGCTGACAGCCAGGAATCATGGTGCTGGAGGAGAAAAGGTTTCTCACACCTCCACAGGCAAAACTGAAGGGTGAGTCGCTTTTGGTGAACTAAAACATTCCCAATTTCCTCCTTCTGGGATTTTGCAATCCCCTGATCCCAAGAAATACCTAGGGGCAAAGAGCACCCTTTCTCAGCCCCGCTGGAACTAAGCTGTGAAGGGTTAAATATGCCCCTCCCTAAACAAGCAGAGATGCTGAAAAGGCTGGGGAATTGGGAGGGAAAAGGGCAAGAAAAGGCCTGTGGGGTGTAGGTGTGCAATGAGGGCCCCTCCAGGACACGGGGACCCCATCGGCAGCGGCCCCTTCAAGCCCGAGGCCATGACCCCCCCGCAAGTCAGGGAGGCTGCCGGGGGCCTGGGATGGAGCTGGGAACCTGGGATGGAGCCGGGGGCCTGGGATGGAGCTGGGGGAGGGTGCGCGGGGGGAGATTTTGCGGAGATGTTTAATATTCAGGTCACATGACGATGGCAGCAGGAGCAGCACCAGCATCCCCGCTCTGCTGAAATATCCACAGGAGAAGGAAGGGAAGGAGAGAGGGGGGAGAAGAGGACACAGGGAAGAAAGACAAAGGTAAAAGCAAGTGGAGGCTTGTAACCCACCGTGCTGCTTCATCAGCATCAGGCTAGAAAAGTGGGGGGAGACCCATCCCCTTGGGAGAGGATTCGGAGACAAAGGAAGCTTCATGTTCAAAGGTAGGATGCTCCCGGCTTGGCAGGGCTGGGCAACGCCAGAGGGACACCGCTGGGGCTTTTTGCGCAGGCATCCTCCACCATGCCCCCACGCTGCCCAGCTCTGGGCATGGGGAAGAGATAACTCCTGAGGGCAGTGGGGGAAATCGGTCTTGGCTTTGTCTTGCTTCTGTTTTTTTCCTTTTGGTGGCAGCAGCCTTGTGTGAAGGAGAAGGAGCAGGGCTGGTTGTGGTACTGATGGGGAGTAGCCTGGCACTAGCCAGGCACTGGTTTGAAAGGAAGGGGTAATCCAGCTGGGGAGTGCCCACAACTCCTCGGCACCTGGCTTGTCCCTTGCCAGTGACAGGCAGTGGAGATGTCCTGTGCTTCTCCCTGGGCATCTGCACAGGAGCCAGCAGGCATGTGGGCAGGGGCACAGGCAGCTGTGGTGATGTGGGTACTCTGGTCCAGGGGTGCTCAGCATCCTCTTGCCTTGTGATACAGCTGTGCCACCCAGGGGGTGAGCTGGGACATGGGACAAGGATTGTAGGGCTGAAGAGCAGTACCAAGGGCATGGCTAGGGCTGTGGTGGCCAGGCTGGGGATGTGCCCAGGTCCTTCACCTCTGGCTTCTGCATCTCCAGAGAGCCTTTGGCACACACTGTCCTAGATTTCACTGTAGCCAGGCTCTTGCCTAAGCCCTTTGGAGAGTGCTGAGGAGAAGAAAGGTTTCTGTCAGGAAGGCTGCGGCAGCCCAGAGGACTGGGATGATCTTCCAGCCAGACAAAAAGATCTGGTGAGACGAATGGTTCTGTTCTGTACTCTGAGGTCAGGCAGTACATTTGTCTGGGCTCAGCCATTGCTTTGCACAGCTGAATGAAATGCCCTGGGGTCATCAGGGAAACTGAGGAGAGAAAAGTATTTTTTCAGTGGAGAGATGCTCAGTCCAGCATCTCTGCAGGTCTGAAGCAAGGAGCAGGTCCTGATGCCTGCAGGCTCCAGGGAGGCTGTACTACTGAAGCGGCTGCTTGCTTTCTTTCCTAGGCATCACCCTTTAAGGGCCTGCTTCTGCCAGCTGCCTTTGGGTTTTGAACCCATCCCTCCTCCCTGTTCCATGTCTACGGGGAGTGGGACTGTGGGTCCAGGACTGCATAGGTGGAAGGGGCTGGGATGAGGTGTGTGAGGATCACTGCCTCCAGCTGTAGAGGGACAACCTTGTGCTACACTGGAGGAGAGCTGCAGTGAGGCCATCCATGTGTTACATGGGGGTTAAATAGCTTTTCCTTGCTGGAAGCTAGTTTGTGATGAGCACTGTTTGCAGCTCTCCCTCCCTCTTGCCAGACAAAGGATGGGAAGGCAGGGGGAGGGGATGTGACTCTATCTGGGTTATCAGGACATGGTAGATGTTAGTCCCCACTACCTGAGCCCCTAAGGGACCTGCAGGGCCACCTCTGTCCCCACACAGCTCCTGTGAATGTCAGAGCATGAAGGGTGAGCTGCAGTAGCGGTGTCTCCTGGCTGGCCACATATGCTGGCCTTCCAGGAAGAGCTTTTGGGGTGGATCAGTGAGTGTCAGAAGCAGGAGCTAGCTGGGACCATGGGGATCTCTCTGGCCACTCATTCTGTTTCCATCTGTCCCTGCCTCAAAAGCTGCACCTTCCATTGGTCCAGTCACATGGAGTATCATCTCCTTTGAGCCAGATATTCCCTAACAGTACAGCCCAGCCCACCTCCAGGGCCACCTCCAACCGGATCTGGGCAGCAGTGGGGTGTCACCAGCTACAGCCCTCTTAAGTGAGCTTCTCTTGGCACACAGAACAAAGCAGCAGGGAAAAGGGGGGCTTAGCAAACAGCAGATGTAAGTGGTTAACCTTGGCTACCCCTCTATTCATTCATTATCGGCTATTCTGGCTGTAGTGCCCTCTCACATTCATTACAGGGGACCGCTGCGAGGGCTGTGGGATATGCCCAGGACACATAATGCCACCCCTTCACCAGCCACTCAGTGTGCTCAGGAGGCTTCCTAGCAGCATTAGCTTTAGTGCACATAAAACAGAGCCACTCCTAGGATAGCAGGCAGGCATGGTTCGTGTCTCAGGGTGCCTCTTACGGCTCCAGTCCCAGTTTTGCACATCCTGACCCCTGCCAGCAGGCTGTCCTCAGCTGGCTCCTTGAATTCATCTGTGGGAGGCAAAAGGTGAAAAGTCAGGTGCAGAGAGATGAGCCCCAGGAAAATTTCTGCAAAATGGGGGCTGCCCTGCCTGAGGCTATATGGGAAAGAACCATACACATAAAGGAAAGCAAGTGACCTAGAGGAGAAAAGCAGGTGGCTTACCCTGGCATCTTGAATATTCTGATATAAAATCCAGGAAATATATTTAAGGAGACTTCTGGAGATCTTTTCTTCTGGTCTCAAGGTTTTCTATAGCTGCCCAAGAACCTGAATTTGAAATATCTGTCCTAGTCACTGCAAGCTCCTGTCTCCAACAGTGAAGCTTGCAAAGGCATTGTCTTGTATTATGATGTCCAGAACAGTTAGCAACATCTGCTGGCTCTGGGCAAGGCTTTCCTTGGTGAGTCTGAGGGATGAGTTGTGAACCTCTTAGAGAGCCTTGAGGCTGACAACAAATTCCCACCTTCCTCCTCCCTATGTAAGAGCAATTGTTGAAGGAATAAAGGAGAGAGCAATAGATTTGCTGAGGACAAGCTACCACCCAAGCAGTGAAAGGGTCACGTGGCCCATGTTCTGCACCCATCCCGTGCAGCTGCTCAGCTGTGCTTTCTTCACTTCTTGACTTGTGTCCTTCCATCTTTGGGGTTTTTTTTGTCCCCATTTACTCTAGTAGCCAAGTGACTCACTGGGGCCACAGCCCCCAGTCTCTAATTCCCTCATCATTTTGTCTCTCTTCTCCCACTCTTAGGGCTAGGTAGGACCCCAGCAGGTCTGTGTGGGGCTGAGCTGCATAAGGGACATGGCACAGCCACAAAACCATGATACGGGTGATGTGGGCAGCTTGGAGAGGACAAGTGAAAGGTAGGGTGCAGGAGAGCGCACTGGCCTGGCCCCCTGTGCTGTACCAGAGAGATGGCCTTTCCTGGCTGCCATCAGCTTTGATAAAGCTGAGAAAAGACAACAGGAGCCTCAGGGGATGCTTCGTCAGCAGGAAAGGCACATACTAGTTGTGATGGGTGTTAGAGAGGATTGCAGCTGAGAAGCACTTGGCTTGGCAGGCTGCCTCCTCCAGCAGCTGCCCGGCAGCGTGAGGTGCTCCAGATTGCTAGTCTGACTCAAGCCAATGGTCCATCTTGTGCTCTGGTTCCCTCAGGGTGCTTGCTGCTTGCTGCTTGCTGCTTGCTGCTTCAGGAGAGAGTGATGATAGTCCAGGGTGCCTTCACTCGGTGGCGAAAATCAGGAGGGTGTCGTCCTACCGCTGACCTCTCCTCTGTGAGCAAGGTGGAACAGAAGTGGCACAAGAGCCTTTAGATGTTACTCACAGTCCTGTACATGAGTGGCTGTGTTACCATCGTCTCGCACAGAGGAAAGCTCTTTCTCCTAGTTTAATATAAAAGACTTCTCAAGCAGTGAAAAGGAGATGGGGTGGAGACACCCTTCTCCCTGCCAAGGGTGGCCCTTCCACAAGGTCTTTCCTTAGCACATGATAGTGGGATATTACAGCTTATAAAAAATGTAAAATCTTCACTGTGTAGAGCAGCCCTTGTGTCAGCACCAGAGGTTTGATGTGGGAGTGCCAGGCAGGGTCTTCATTCAGCCATGGAGCCTGCTGCAGTCTAACCCTGTCCTTGAAAAAAATCTCTATGACCTATTCTCAGTCTGTCTCTGCCTGGCTTGACTAAGCTGTCACAGGGACCTCAGATTGGTGCCATCAGTGTCCCCAGCCTAGTGACTTCTGAGTCATTTTCCTTGCAATGAGGGGCATGTGTCACCACCAAATGGCAGTCGCCTGCCTGGCTGCTCATGTCCTTTTCTGCTGCCAGTGGATTCTGATAAGTGGAGAAGAAAACGCTGCCAAAATGACAGAAAGGAATAATTTAGTGTGAGACACTTGAACTGAAGTGGCATCCAAAACAAATGAAGTACTTACCAAGCAAAAACACATTCTGTCTCTGTCCTGGAAAAATAACCCTCTAATGAGACAAAGCATGGGGGAGTCAAGTAATTAGAGTGGAAGAAACTCTAGTTTGCAGCTGGCTTGTATATGAAAGGTATTTGATTCCTATCCCCTTCATCTTCCTTCCCAGATTCATGCCTCATGCCTCCCTTCCCTACCAATCAGAGCTTTTCTTCCATGCCCTGTCCTCTCCCAACCTCCACTTCCTCCCAGCGAGTGGGAGCTACTCTCTAATGAGACAGAGATAAATGGGTGAAGCCTGCCCCCAGCAATGTGTGCCATCACCCAAAAAATGGCAGGGAAGCTGGAAAGCCCTCAGGGTTTTCTTTTTACGCAATTGTTTTGCATGGAAGAAGTGAGGAAGCAGAGATGAGGAGGGAAATATGTAGATAATTAATTTTCTGATCATGATGATTAGTTTCTTGAGTATGACAAAAACAATTGGTC
Source organism: Anthoscopus minutus (assembly GCA_013399455.1). Taxonomy (NCBI): domain Eukaryota; kingdom Metazoa; phylum Chordata; class Aves; order Passeriformes; family Paridae; genus Anthoscopus; species Anthoscopus minutus. The sequence goes on from VWYI01034001.1 coordinate 402,797, forward strand.
TAGAGGTAGGAGGCAAGCACAAAGATTATGGCCATGCTTTCACTTCCACCACTGTCTTCCTCTGAAGAACTCAGCCTATGCAGCACAGCCAGTAATCCAGCCACCCCTGGCAAGGGCCAAGATTGCAGGTCCTCATGGTACATCCCAAACTTTATTTCAGTGCCAGGACTTGACACATAATTTTTTTAAGTCTGTTCGATTGCAAATTTTATAGTGAACTTGGAGGGCCAAAACACTGGTGATCATGTTGAGAACTGGGAGACAAAAATAAGGAGACACGGCTAGATCTTTGGGCACCTGGTTATCAGCCTAGCCAGCCTTGCTGCCCCCACTCCTGCTGTTTGGAGGTAGCCATCAACACTCTGCGTTCTCAATGAACCCCACTTCACATCCTTGTCTGGAGTACTACTTAGAAGAGTGTGCTGGACCCTCAAATAGATGTTTCTCTGTGATGAGCCTTGCCACTAAAATCTTGACATTCAGTTATCCTCAATAGCCCTTGAAAAGGCTGCTCAAAACTGGCCTAAGCCCCTGTGACAGGTCACCAAGGAGGGCTGTTGTTGCACCTCAGGGATGATTTTTCAATCTTTGACCCCGTGCAGGACCAGTGGAGAGCAAAAACGAAGCAACCATGTCTGAGCTGGTCCCAGAGCCGCGACAAAAACCAGTTGTACCAATGAAACCCATGGGCATCAACGCCAGCTTGCTGGGCTACATCGGTATTGACACCATAATCGAGCAGATGCGCAAGAAAACCATGAAGACAGGTTTTGACTTCAACATTATGGTTGTAGGTAGGCAGAGACCAGCTGAGGAACTGGGAGCCATGGCCAGGGACTGTCCCCTGAGGCCAAGTGGGAGGGTGAGCCCTGCAGTGAGGGCGTGAGGGAGCACACAGAAGTTGCTCTGAGGGAAAACAGAGCCTGCACAAGGCAAGGAGACACCTCCAGCCCCTTCCCTTGCAAGCCTGGCTCCATTCCCTGGGCCTGCTGTCATCACCAGGCTGTGGCAAATGTCACAAGCTTCCTCTCTGCAATCCTCAGGTCAGAGCGGACTCGGAAAGTCAACATTGGTAAACACCCTCTTCAAATCCCAGGTGAGCCGCAAATCTTCAGGCTGGAACCGAGAGGAGAAGATCCCCAAGACGGTGGAGATCAAAGCCATTGGGCATGGTAAGAGCCAGGCTTCTGGGGTGGAAGCAATACTGATGCCTCAGCATAGTCTTGCAGAAGGTCCCAGCAGTCTGCGCACTTAGTTCTTTGGTATTAAACAGCCCTTTCTCCATAAAAAACTAAAGGACAGTTTTAGATGGCTTCAGAGACAGACAAGGCTTTTCTCAAATTGGAATACCCCTGATGCTACACCCAAAAGTGAGGGGTAGAAAAATAATTAGACAGATTTCATCACCTAAGACATTAGTCTGCAGTTGTCAATTAAGCCTTGGTGTAAGTCATTTTCATCTGCATTTACGTCTGATAAGCTATACAAGCTGCACTGTTGGGTGCCATCCCAAGCCTGGTAGTACACACCTCCTCACAAAACATCAGCACAACTCCTACCATGGTGCAGGGTAATGAGCATCATCTCAGATTCAGGATGATGCATTAGAGGGGAGAAGTTGTGTTAAGGTTGGTACTACCTTTGGGCCACAGACTGAGCACAAATCCATTTTCCTGTGGCAGAGTGGCTTTTGTGTAGATACGACCAAAATTTGGGGTCAGACGTGCAAATGGAGGTCATAACTGTTGAGGCATGACACAGCCTGGTCTGGGCATTCTTGATGGGCAGTGATGAGGGCAGAGCTCTCTTGTTCCCTTGTGGGACACAGAGACATGTTTCATGATAGAGCAGGTCCCCAGGGAGGAGTATGACTGTTTGCAATTTCTCCCCCAGTCATTGAAGAAGGTGGTGTCAAAATGAAGCTGACAGTGATTGACACACCAGGATTTGGGGACCAGATCAACAATGAGAACTGGTGAGTTTACAAGGTCAAAGCCTTGTGTCACAGAAAGGACTGAAGTTAAGATGATATGAGTGACTGTCATTTGCTTGGCCCTTGAAAGCATCTCAGGGGGCTGATAATGGAGTCATGGAACTGCGAAACCATGGGTCTGTGTGTGTGATTGGGGGTATACGCATATTACATGGTGAGGTGAGTGCTTATTTCTGTGCCCAGTTATGGAAGTTCTTAATCATCTGTGCTGATGGCAAGATGCTTGAGGAGGATTTTTTTAATGCCTGAGACTGCTTTCCTGCTATCAGAGCTGGGAACACTGTAGGCAAGAACATGAGGAGATTTGTACCTCTCTTATTCCTCTCTTTCCCACTTTAACAGCTGGGAGCCTATTGAGAAATACATCAATGAGCAATATGAAAAATTTTTGAAAGAGGAGGTGAATATTGCAAGGAAGAAACGCATTCCAGACACGCGTGTGCACTGCTGCCTCTACTTCATCTCCCCTACAGGCCACTCGTATGTACACAGTCCCTTGTTCTTCCTCCAGCCCTTGGTACCTTTGTGCCAGATATATACCCTACACTGCTGCACCTCAGACATGGATCCAGGGATCCTGATAGCTGGGCTGGCCACTAATTAGCTTAACTTTGGGTGCTGTGGGGCTTGAAAGGGTCTAAGATTACAGGAGTGAGAGAAATGCCACTGTGCTTTTTGGGAGAGGGCAAAATGGATGGGAAGAAGATGAGAAAATGGTGGCTGCAAGCAGGGTATGTATAAGGGAGGGTTTACTGGTGCCCTGATACTTGGACAGTCATTAGGATGAAAGGCAAGGAGGGTAAAAATGAACCCTTCAATCTTGTTCCTTCTTGGGCTGCAGCTTGCGGCCTTTGGACCTGGAGTTCATGAAACATCTCAGCAAGGTAGTGAACATCATCCCAGTTATTGCTAAGGCTGACACCATGACCTTGGAGGAGAAGACTGAATTCAAACAAAGAGTGAGTATCTCCTCTTCTGGATGGGATCCTTTCCTGCCCTGGCTTGGAGGTGGGAGAAATGAGTGGTATCCTTCTTCCTGGGATTGCAGTGCAGTCCTTGCGGAGTGCACAGAGTCCAGTGCAGGGTTGGTAGGTAAGTCCTAAAGATGCAGCTGTTGAAATCTCTGAAGACGTCTGTTAGAAAAGGAAGAAATGTATGTATCCCTGTGATGTCTTGTGATATGTTTTGTCATGGGAACTGGAGAGCCAGACAAGTAACTGAGGTTGGAAAGAGACTCATCGTTGCTGCCCTGTGTCCTCGCTTTACTGTGCACTTCCTTGGGACAACCCCTCTAGCTTCTGCCCACTGGAAGAATGTCCTAGATGTGTTTGTCTGGCCTTGCCAAGTTCTTTACCTTCTGGTTTGTGCTGCTTTGTGCTCCAAAATGTCTCTCTGCTTAGGTACGCAAGGAGCTAGAAGTAAATGGGATCGAGTTTTATCCCCAAAAAGAATTTGATGAGGACTTGGAGGATAAAACAGAGAACGACAAAATCAGGGTAGGAAACATTTTATTGTGGGAGGTGAAGGGGGGATGAGAAAGGCGCCAGATTTTGTTCTGCACTTCAGCATCATTGCCCTCACACATAAGAAATAAACTGCTTTTTAATCTCCATTCCTGTGCTAATTGCAGTCTCTTTCCAGGGATATCTGTAAAGCAGAGTAAACCTATGAACATCTGCACAAAACCCTATGGATTTCAGAGTCTCCTGCACTCTGTGCTCTGGAAACAGCTAGTTTCTCCCTGTGCTTAGAGATATCTGGGTCCCCAATAGCCTCACCTACTGTCCTACCTACCAGGAAAGCTGCACCCTCACTCCATTTCTGGCTTTCCTCAGTACAATTTCAGCCACTATACTTAATGAAGGTTCATGTGGCCTATGGGGAAGGATTATTTGAGTCCTGGCTTTCTGTTGTGAAGAACTACAAATCTGGAGAGAAATGCTCACCTCAAATTATTGATATGAGCAGCTCTGGGCTGACAGACCCTCTGTTGGTTATGGTGAGGTGCTTCTTCTTTTGTCATCCCCCTCCTCAAAAATGCTGGAGATAGGTGCAGAAAATCTCTGCCCCAACTCCTGAGCCCTTGGCACTGCTGCAAGCTATCCACTAAGCTTGTTGGGGTGCAAGGACACCTGGAAAGCAAGAGTCCAGAATTCTAAGGATAGCACCGAGGGGCGAAAAGGACAGCCAGTGAAGTTTTGCTCTGGAGAATCTCTTCCCTCGGAGAAGGGAGGCCTTGTGTTTGTTGAGCTGAGAGGTGGAAAGGTGGATGGGGAACCATGGTGGTGCTGCTCTCTGGAATGGGTTCAATGGATCTTTCCACATGTCTCTCCCCAGCAGGAAAGCATGCCCTTTGCAGTAGTGGGCAGTGACAAGGAGTACCAAGTGAATGGCAAAAGAGTCCTGGGCAGGAAAACACCTTGGGGAATCATTGAAGGTAAAAACCCTCTTGCTTATGGAAGCTGAAATTATTGTCTGCCGATCACAGTAATAGACAGGGGTCCAGAAAGCATGTCCTGTGGCTACCTTCCCATCCTATTTGTGACAAACTGCTTGAAATCAAGCAAAAGGAGAATTCTCAAACAGCTGTGCCAGGAGGGATCTGCCATGGTCAATATGATGCCACTATCACCTGGCAGAAGCTGGAGCCACTCTGAACACCATGGCATGTGAAGCTAAGCTCCTGAGGTTGCCTTGGTTTTCAAATGAAAATTCACGTGTGACTGCTCAGCATCTCTTAGAGTGCCTCCTCAATGCTCAACAGTGTTGTGTTCAGACAACTGTCTGTCCTTTCTGAAGTATGAAAGCTCTACCTACTTGGAACCTGCCATGGCAGGTGACTTTCCCGTGCTCTATAACCACAAAGGGGCTGTTTAAAAAATCAAATATAACAATTGCTTGCTTTCTTTTCAGTGGAAAACCTCAATCACTGTGAATTTGCCCTACTTCGAGATTTTGTCATCAGGTAAGGTCATGGTCATGCACCAGTTTGCTCTTGATGAGCTAGGAGTCTTTCTGAGATCCACTCAGAATGAAATAGCCCCTACTAAAAGGGAAATAAAGTAAATTCCAGGCAGTGAAAGCTTATGTGGTGTAGGGTTGGATTGAGTTAAGGGTAGATACCCTAGTGCCTCTCTTAGTGATTACTATGTCAGGTAGGTGCTAGTTTTAATGTGTGAGCTGGATCCCTGGAGAAAAGCAGGATACTGCCACCCCTCTCAAGGTTGCAAAAACTCCCATTAAGGGAGTTTAAAAAAAATCCCATTGAGGTTGCAAAACCTTTTATTTACTGCTGACAAGTCAGTAATAAAGAGGTCACTATCACATCCTAGATTGTGTTTCCTTCCAGGCTGAAGGATGTGCTGGAACATAAGAGCTGGAAGTGAAAAGCTTCATATTTAATTAGCTTTCATTGTCCTGTCTTATTTCTACTCTGTTTCATGAAGTTGCCTCAGCACAAATTCTGTAGGAGAGCTGTAGATCCAGGGTCACCTCTTGTCCCTATAAAAACAACACACAAAACACCAAAACAAAACAGAAACACAGGCCAAAACCAAAGCCCTGGGGCTCATGCCACTTGTGGGTATGATGCTATTGAGACATTTGGCCAGGTACAATGCTTTGACATCACCCTACTTTCCTCTTTTTGTTCTGTAATGTGTTCTGCAGCAGAGGTGCTTTTCTAAAGTCTTTCAGTAAAAACATCCTACCCAAAGGATTATCTCAAAGCCTATAACAATCCAAGCCCTCAGGCTGTCTATGGACGTTAGGGATGATGCTCACAGCACTGTTCTGCAGTTTATGATCTGCAGTGAACCTGATATACCTCCTGATGCTTCCTTGTCTTAGCACTGCTTCAGATAAGTCCCAATCTGCTGTGACACACCAGGATGGCCAGTGGCTGTGCCAGTGGCACAGGTGCAAGAAGGGCAAGGCACTGGCAAGTACAGCCAGGAATTTCAAGCCCTGTCCTGCACCCTGCCTGTGTGTTCTCAAATGCTGATGCTCTAGCTCTCAGTTGTGTATGATGGCACCCATGTTATGCATGCAGAAAAGAGGGGTAACAATAATTAGCTAAACTGACTGACTGAAAAAAAATCTTCCACTTGTTTTGGGGAATAAAATTATCACCAGAAGAATAATACTGTGCTGATACTGGCTATCATATCCTCTTTCCCAATCCACTTTGTCCCCTGCAGGACCCACCTTCAGGACCTAAAAGAAGTGACCCACAACATCCACTATGAGACCTACAGGGCCAAACGGCTGAATGACAATGGAGGGCTGCCCCCCATGACTGTGGAGACAGAGGAAAACCACGAAAGTAACCTGTGAAAGACCCTCCCCCTCCATGGTCACCTGGTGACTCTGGATAGACAACCCACCCCTACTACCCTTGACTCAACCATGGGCCTGTCTCTGAAGCATGTGGCACATCCTCCGTGGGAGTGAGAGGATGCAAGTGTGAGTGTGTGCGGGCGTGCATGTGCCTCCCTGTGTGCCAGAGAGGGACAAGGGCATCTCCCTATCCTTCCCAGAGTGTCCCCATTCTCAGTTTGTTTTTTGCACAGTGGACTGTCTGTCAGCTTCCTTTCTCTCGTTTCTGTGTCTCAGCTGTGTATCTTGCCTGGGGGAAATAGTGTTGGGGGGGAAGGATTTTTAGGGGAATGGATTTTGGAGGGGGGAAGGTGTGGGGCATGCTGTGGTCCTGTTTTTATCACTTGGAGACATGGCAAGGAGAGACTCTGGGAGAGATGGTGGAGTAGATGCGTGCATGTTTCAAGAGATGTCAGCAGAGATTTCTCTTGGATCTTCCATGGGTGTAAAGGCAGCTGGTTGGTCTGAAGGCATCGTGGCCTGGCATTTTATCCCCTTTTCTTGCTGTGGCTTCCCAAGGGGAAATGGCAGCTTGGAACAGGGTAGATGAGAGAAGACTGGCACCTTTTGTGGTTCAGAGCAAGTGACTGGTGGGAGGAGACAGAATTAGTTCTTGGACTGTAGCATCTGTTTGAGAAGCAGCAGATACTTAGGGAAAATGGATATATTTTCCAAAAGACGCAAAACCCAGAGGAAATGAACATGTTCCTGCCGCAGAGGGTGCATGTGCCCTGCCCAGCACTAAGGTCAAAAGCCATGCTTGTGTCACAGGCATTTGACTCTGCAGATCAGACCAATCTGTGCTGCGGTCACTCCAACTTATGGGGTGCTGCAATCCCCCACTGCAGTGGTCTCTCTCCACCAGCACTGAGCAGATCCTGCCCAAACCCTTCCCCACAACACGGCCCCTTCTGCTGTGGGAGCACAGGGAAGACAATGCCACAGGGGGTCCCTGCTGGGAGCTCCCCCAGGGACAGCTCCACTTGGCATAGCACCTTGAGGATCTTGGAGGAGTGTAAACAGTCATGGATTGAGAAGCACTGGGCCAGGGTGGGGACACAAGATATACCTCTTTCTTATTCTTCCCATTGAAATGGCTGCATTTGCTGCTGTTTTGTTCCTCTGCTCTCTTACTGTCCCATGTCCTTCTCCACTTCTGTGCTTTTGTCCTCGTTCCCTTTTAGCCCTCCATAGCTTTCTTCCTTCCTTTCTTTCCCTGTCTCACTTTCTCTGTTCTTTATCCTTTAAGTCTCTCCTTCATTTCTCTAAGTACTTGAATATTCCTCTTCTCCAGGTTGTTTCCTCCCTCTCCCAAGCTCTCATACCTTCTTAAAAATGTGCTTTTCTGTCCTGTTGAGAAGCTGTTGTTCTACCTTTCCAAGGAGGGGATGGGGAAGGAAGGTGAAGACCTATGAGCAGAATGGGGCACAGCTTTACTGAAGACTACAGCTAGACTTGTGTCTAGCTGGTGTGTCAGCTGTTTTCTGGGGTATCCCTGAGTGAGGTCAAAAGTGTCAGGGCTGTCTGGGCAGAAGGAAGGAGGGGAAAAGACCAGAGATGTCCTGAGGCTGGCAGTGTCTGCCTGTCTCTGCATGTCACGTGGCTGGCAGGGGCTGTCCGCTCCAGGGGTTGCCAGCCGCACTTAAGAGGTGCAGGTGGAATGCCATGGCCTGGCATGGCAGCACTGTGAGAACAGGGAACTGTGGGGGGTTTGGGATGGGGGCTGGAAAGGCTGGCATGGGAGGGAAGAAGAAGAAAACAGCAAATGAGTAGCAGAGGAGGACTCAAGTCAAACTGGATATTGGTTGATGGGGTTGTGTGGGGGCCAGGACTGGGAACAGGATTCTCCAAGCCTTAGCAAAACTGTCAGGAGCGTAGGTCTATCTTGTGGCTTTCTCTGGTGTTGTCACTGTAAAGCAAAGGTTCTCTTCCCTCTCACTCCACCTGTCCACACAAATCAGCCATTCTCAGCACCACTATGATGTGACGGCTGTACCAGCACTTCCTAGTCCTTTCACCACCCATGTTCAGGGCTCCTGGTGTTCCTGTATGCAGTGTATGCATATAGCCTTGCACACCCTTCCCCCTGCACCAGGCCTCCTCAGTCCTACAGGGAACAGGAGCCTTGTCACTGGTGCCAGCAGCTACACCACGGACCCTTGCAGAAACCATCCTGCCACACAACTAGCCCTCCTCAGCCCAAGGACATCACAGATGTGAACCTCATCAAAGACACCACGAGGGCTCTGCTTCTTCACAGCAGTGAAGCACAAAGCCACGTTCCATCGCCTTCACCCTGGGCTACAGATTGGTAATCTTTATGACTTCTATGCCCAACCAAGGGTTAGGGCAGAGACATAATGCTGTCCTGCTTAAAGAAAGCAAAGCAGACCCATCCAACAGAGGAGAGAGACTTTCCTTTGCCTGTAATGTGGATTTCAAGGACAAGGCTGTGTGTTTTGCTCTCTAGGTTTAAGAATTTTTATTTGTTTGTAATAACGTGGTTTTTACACCCTGCTCTGTAATTTGTCGGATCATAGACTGCTTCTAAAGGATCCGTAAAAGCTTGCTGAGAAAAACAAGCTCAGGTTCTTCTCACTGCCATCTGCTCATGCCAGAATCCTACCAAAATACCGTGTACCTACCAGGAAGTCTACAAGTACAAAAAAAAAAATCCCACGTGGCATGACAACGGGAGACACTGCTAGGAAGAAGTCTCTGTGAATGGATAAGCTGGGAAAAGCCTGAATCATGCGCCACCAGCCGAGTTCCAGGGTGGCCACCAGCCGAGTTCCAGGGTGGCCACCAGCCGAGTTCCAGGGTGGCCACCAGCCGAGTTCCAGGGCTGCCACAGCAAGTCAGCTGTTCCCCCTAGATATCCCCTGAGCGATACTGCAGAGGGGAAGAATCTAAACCTTACAACAGAGATGCCCACCCAGCGCATTCGGAGGCTCATGAACTGTTCACCAGATAAGCCGTTCGCCAGAAAAACTTTGCTAAGCACGACAAATCCTGGACAACTTCCACTGAGGCAAACACGGCAGCGAACAGGCGTGGTTGCACTGAGCAGAGAGAGCTGGAGGAACGAGCAGGACTGTGTGTAGGCACCAGTATCTATAGTTGTGCGGCCTGGCGCGGGGCCGGGCACGGCCGACCCTTCCAGCGGCACAGCCGACCCGGCGGCCATTAAACCAAGCCAGCGTCGCCTCGCTTCCGCCTCGCTTTCCTCTCACTTCCGCCTCGCGCGCGCGGCCGGTCGCGAACGCCACGGGGGGCGGGGCCAGCGGGGTCGCGTCCCCGGGGTGGGGCCGCGCTGGGTGTGACGTCACTGATACCACCAGGCCAGGGGCGGGGCCGGCGGGGCAAAGATGGCGCTGAACAGGAACCACTCGCAGGAGGGTGGTGTCGTCATCCCCAATGCCGAGAGGTACCGGGGGGGTCGCGGGGCCGGGCGAGTCCTCCTGGGCCCCTCTGCCCTCAATGGGGCCGGGACGGCGGGGCCCAGTGGTGGGGAGCTCCCGCTGGGGCGACCGTTGTTTCCTGCCCGGCCGCGCAGGCCCGGCTCGGCCTGGGGTCTGCGTTACTAAAGGGCTCCCTGGCAGGGTGGGGACGGGCTGGGCCAGGTAGTGGGGAGCGGGGAGTAGGCTTGACTGGGGCCCGTAGAGCTGCCCCTTTTTCACCGCGGAAGCTCAGGGGTCCTTAAAGCCGCTCCAGTGGGCGTCCTGGATGAAGCCTGAGAATGCCACCGCTTGTTAAAGTCAAGGAATTAGGGTTTTTTTGAGGTCATGCACTTAGTGACGCCAGAGAGGCAGAGACTATTTAAGGCAGGAGTCTTGATCCCTTGAATTTATAAGTAAGGAACTTGAATTCAAAGTTCCTCTGCGCGGAGATGCTCCTCTCCATGGGAGCACAGCCGGCTGCTCCACGCCTGCCCTCTCCCGGAGCGGGGATTGACAGACCAGCTTAACAGATTTGGGCTTCAGTTTGGTCGTGTTTGGGTGTTCCCAGCATCTTGGCAAGCGAAATCCTAGAAACCCGAGGCCTGGTAAAAGATCAAAGGAGTTGGTTTGGGTCTGGTGATCAGTATGAAAATTACTCTCCAAAAATATGCTCAAACTTGTGTTGAGTTTGGAGCTGACTCCTAATACTTCAGTCAGGAAGGGCCTGTGACATGTTGAGCTCATGCTGGTTTAAAGGACATTTCTCTATCCCTTGAATCCTGGGCTGCATCAAAAGCAGCATGAGCAGAAGGTCGAGGGAGGTGATTCCACCTCTGTATTCTACTCTTGTGTGACCTCACCTGGAGTGCTGCATCCAGCTCTGGGGTCCTCAGCATAAGAAGGATATGAAACTGTTGAAGCAAGTCCAGAGGAGGCCATGAAGTTGGTAAGAGGAATGAAGTACTTCCTGTATGAAGATAAGCTGAGAATGTTGGGGCTGTTCTGGCTGGAAAAGAAGGTTGTGTGGAGACCTCATTGCAACCTTCCAGCATCTGAACGAGACCTACAGGGAAGGCACAGAGAGACTCATCATCAGGAACTGCAGTGCTAGGATAAGGAGTAATGAGTACGAGCTGAAAGAAGGGAAATTTAGGCTAGACATTAGGAATAAATTCTTTACCATAAGAGTGGTGAGGCACTGGAATGGGTTGCCCAGATGAGCTGTGGATGCCCCAGCCTTGGCAGTGTTGAAAGCTAGGCTGAATAGTGCCTTGAGCAAACTAATCTAGTGGAAGGTAGCCATGGCAGGGAGGTTGGGACTAGGTAATCTTTAAGATCCCTTCTGACCCATAACACTGACTTGAAAAAGCATACATTCTTTGAGGTGCTGCTCAGTCACAAGTGAGGGCAGTGTGGCTCCACAGGGTGCACAGTCTCTGGTGACAGCCCTGAACAGGCATGCAGGTGCAGACCGGTTCAGCAGCCTAATAACTCTCTGTGGTGCATGTTATTTGCTTGTGTGAGTAGCTGCAAAGCAGTAAACATTACAATGAATACATAGAAATTCTTCCCAGTGAGGCAAAGTGATGGGAGATGCTTCTGTTAAGATGTGGTTGAGGGAGTGTTTTGGTAAGATTAAAGCTGTCAAAAAGTTGGTTGTATTTAGCTTAGAATATATGTTTTCCCCTTGCATTTTGGAAATGGAAATAGCTCTGATGTCTCATAAGTCTGTCCCTTCCAGCCAGTCTGAGAATGTTCATCTAACTCAGCTATGAAGTAGTGTCCCAGTAGAATTTCTTGGTTAGGTTGTTTTTTCTCATCAAAGCTAGACTTTTCAATGTCTTCATTCTTGGGTAGCTGCATTTTTCATATACATCTACAGTGTTCTTCTCTTTCCTAAAGAGCAAACATCCTGAAACTGTAAGGCATTTGGTTTTTCCATATGGTGGCCCTGCAAATTCCTCCCTTTCCCAAATAGTTGTACAATTTCCTGATTTTGACTTCTACTGTATGCTGAGGTGCTGAGCAGAATACATAAGTATTATTTTAGATCCAACCCGTTCAGGCTTGTGTTGGTTTACGGCTTTGTCGCTTTGGTTTGTATGCTGTTGAACCATAAAACGGCTTGGCATCTTCCACCACTGTAACACGCTGAAGATTTATTACCCCCAAGGTTCTTTTGGTTATTCTGCAGATTTTCTTACTATGTGGTATGTTTACATCTGCACAGTAGACTCAATGACATGCTTTCCCAAGATGACTCATTTTTTTCTGAAAATGTATTTAATTTTTCATGCTCCTCTATACCCCTCACCGTGCAGTGTTCACAATTCTCATCTGGGTTTGTGTCATCAGGGAACTGCTGATGTTCCCATAGATATCCAACAACAATATCTTTATTGCTGACACTGCTGACTCATTGTTTCATTCCTTAACATGGTACTGTTTACTATAAAAACTTACTTAAGTCACATGAGGCAGGGTCAGCAGTGAGGGTTTCAGTGCAGGCACTTCCTCAGTTTGCACAGTGGGTATGGTGTTACAGCAATGCTGTTTTCCAGCGCAGTGGACTTGCTTTGAGCATGGACTAGGGAGGGAGGATTGCTCTGAGATTACACCTTTGGATCAAGGGGATGGTTTCTGACACCTCAGCCCTTTCTGTGCACTGATCTTTGGAATGGGGGTCTTTGTGTGCAGAGTGGAATTCCTCAGTCTGATACCTTTGGAGACAGAAATCCCCTGTGTATATTAAAGGTGCCCTTTATGAAGGAGGAACAGGGCTTGTCTCAGGTAAGAGGATGAATTCTTCCAGTCTACATAAATCATCACTCTCTGTTCAAAGTCAAAACGGCGGGGTCCACAGCAGTATTTTGGGATAATATTCAGAGTTTTCCTGTGCTGTTTCCTTCCCTTTGTGGTGAAGGTATGTGTCAGAGCTGTTACTAAGTTTGTCTCTCCAATCTGTCTGATTTCCTCCTGCAGTGTCCTCAAACAGTGTAAAGATGTGGAGCTCTCCTTCAGTGACGTGACAGGCAAGCCTGAAATCTTCAAAGGCACCAAGAAAGGAACGCTGTATCTCACCCCTTACAGGGTAAGTCTGATGCCAGCAGGGTTGCTTCTTTCTCAAGGGAATCTTGTAAACTTTAAACCAGAAACCTACTTGATGATAGATGGGATTTTTGTTATGGAAGGCGCCACTGACAGCATTACGTAGGAGAAGGAAAGGTGAAAATGGGATAGTTCATGCCTTGTCGCAATCCCTGTCACCTACAAAGGCACATGTGGTCCTGTAAATCACTGACTAGAGAATATAGTTCATATAATGTGTCAGTCAATGATAGTTCCTTTGCCAACTCTCATAGCTTATCCTTAAAAAGCAGAACAGTAAAACTCCTGGGTGGATGTGCAAGTGTGTTTTAAGTGGTTTATTATTTTGGAATGTACATGCTTCAGGTGAGTGAGCCATGTGCCGTCAAATCTGTTTGGGATCCCCTGTATTAAAGCTCTGAAATAACTCAATGCATACTCATACTAGAGGTTAAGTTACCCTCTCTTTGGATGCTGATACGATGAGAACTCCATCATCACTCTCTCTATTGAATTCAAGTAATTCAGAAGCATTCCTTCCTGTCTTGCAGATGATCTTTGTATCCAAGGGCAAGGATCCTATGCTCTCCTTCATGATGCCGTTTTATTTGGTGAAAGGGTGCTCGATTGAGCAGCCTGTTTTCTCTGCCAATTACATCAAAGGACAGATCCAGGCTGAGGCTGGAGGTACGTGCCAGTGCTTTGTAGATTGAACTCTTCCCAAGCCTCACAAAGCCATTTTTGCTGAACACCAGACCAGCTTATGTGCACAGGAAAGGCAGAGTAGCCATGGTGGTATAGCTGGTGTGTCCACACTGAGGTAACTCCCCTCTCATGCATTTTAGGGCACTGCTGCCAGGTTAATTTCTGCCCCTAGGCCGGGAACTGACTTGCCCTGGGTGACTTTTGTTTAATTCTTTTACTTCTGTCTTGCTGTGAGTACCATGTTTACTCAATGTTTTGAGTTTCCCAGTGTGCTTGTTTTTCTCTTGTTTTTGACCTGAAAGGGTGGGTAAATGACCAAGACACCAGTCCATGCTACTGATACACAGAATTAGACATAGCAACCACTTTTGATTTTTGGGAAGTCAGGAGCCCCTTGGGTATGGGTCACATGGATCTGGGAGTTTGCTGTCCATCATTGATTTAGCTTTGATCCGAATTTGATCATGAAGCCATGGTAAGACTTAACAGTGGTGTTTATAACCAGATATGGAGAATTGCAAAAGATAGACAGGGATTGGAAACATAGCTTTGGTTCAAATGTCTTCCCCCTTCAGCCCTTTCTTTTGTATTTTCATGGCATCTGAAATGTTTATTCTTTTTGTTTTCTGTTTGTAACAATGTTTTAAAGTAACTGGGTAGTCTGGGGATTGTGGATCAGCCCACTTTCTTTAGCTGAAGTCATACTAAGACAGTGGTTTTATAGAGGTAAATCTTCAAAGGAATGACTTTATCCATGATGGATTCTTTTGTTATAGTTCTATACGTTATTTCTACTTTGTCCCCAAGAGACTGTATCTCTTGATTGTTACTAATTTAATTGTTAGACAAGGAGGATAAATCTTATGTTTAAATACCAAAACCCGAAGCACCTTCACCAAAAAACCCCACCAAATCCCAGAAAGCCCGAAGAAAACAAAGCACTTTTTGTTTTCAAGACAAAAGAAAGGTGAAAGAGTGCTTCACCTTGCAAGACATCGTCTACTTTAATTTTATTTTTCTGAGAAATTGCTTTTATACCTCAGCATTTAATAATAGGAGCTTCTATGTGTCAGTGAGATCAAAGATGTTGCATTTGATTTAAATCCTGGCTTGAGTTGCATTGATATCCTCAGTGAACTACAGATCAATCCTGTATTGATATCCTAAGGATATCAATAAAACTTCATCTGAGGGCTTTCAGATGTGAAATAAATGTTTGATCTTTACACTGTTCATTATTAGGTTTGATGAAACCTTTCAGGAAAAAAGAAAACAGCCTTGTATCTAGAGTAGGCTGCTTCTACATGACTGTAACTTTCAAAGTTATAGTTTGAAAAGTTTAAAAAATTAAATTCCTGATCCTCTTGAGATATTATTTTGGGGGAAGTCTGATAGCAATGCCATGACTCTTTCTCCCTGGCAATAGGATGCAAAATAGTTTTGAAATAAAGAAGAAAAAAATAATTTAAACAATTTTGCTGTCTTGCCTGGTACTAAGGAGGCTAATAGTCTGGTTCAATTCTAATTCTCTCTTCTAGGTGGCTGGGAAGGGCAGGGGACATTTAAACTGACTTTCAACAGTGGAGGAGCCATTGAGTTTGGACAGCTTATGTTGAAAGCTGCTTCTAGTGGTAAGGGATTTTCAGATCCTGTGGTTCCCCCATGGTTGGCTGAGCTAGTAAGCAAATTGCACTTATTCTGAACTTTGTGGGAAGAGGGGTACACTAGGGCCTCTTCCACAGAAAAGTAGTTTTTTTTCTTTCCAGGGAGACTTTTCATTACCCTTTCAATCCTTCTTATTTATTTCATCTTAGTGCTTTGTGCAGTCAAAATATTCTGGGGTTGGAGTTTCTGAGGTGGACCACCTTTTTCTACATAACCTTATTTTTCCTGGAAAAAAGTTGAAATATGTGATAGAGAAAAATTGCTTCACTTAGTTACTCTCAGCACAGTTCTAAATTAGTGCAGTAAGATGGGGAAAGCTAACATGCACATTTGGAGAGAGGAAAAACAGGTTTTAAAACCAATTTCTTTTTAAAATTTTCAGATGGAGGAACAAGTACTTTTTTCTGATAAAGTTTTCTTTTTGAAGAAATGTGCATTTTAAAATGTACTTGTTTTCAGAAAGAAAGTACATTTTAAAAAAAGAAAACCACATTGTACTGCTACTTGCTTTAGAGTAGTCTTTTCTTCAAGCAGTGGGAGCTCAGTGGTGGGACTGGGACCTGTGAGGTTTTATTTTTGCAGCTGGTTTCTTTTAGCACTCTATCACTAATGCTTTTCAGGCACAGTACTATGCCAGGACTATACAGTGAATCTAGATGAAGTGAAACAGTGCTGCATTAACAGGACTATACTCATTTTATTCTGTGCATTTAGTTTTAAGAAAAGATGTCTGGCTTACTAAACATGTTCCTTAGCTTCCAGTGGCGTTCCTCTGCAGAACCCTGGCTATGGATACACCCCTGTTCCTGGAGGATATGCACCTGCCCCCGGGGGCTACTCACCTGTGCCAGGGGGCTACGCTGCCCCTCCGCCACCAAACGGACCTTATCCCTATGCACCACCTCCAGTGAATGCCTACGGACCTGCTCCACAGCCCATGGGATATCCATACGCCCAGAGTCCAGGTTTGGAAGTTGTGTAATGATGACTGTGTCTGGTATTAGCTGTGAGGAAATGACAGTGGTATGGTGAGGGTTGCTGTAGTTTTGTCTCCATCAAGGATCCTTGTCCTTGTGCTGCTGCTTGATAGAGAATTATTGCCTGCTGGCATGACAGGCATTAGCAACTTCTCAAATCCCTGCTGTCTGCATCCCTACCACACCTGGAGAGCTATCCTTTCCACTGCTCTTGTTCCCAGCTAATATGCTGTTGGGCCTGTGAGCCCCTCCCCTCTGTGTGGTCAGCCTGGTGTTGTCTTTTTCAGGTATTTACCCACCACTTCCAAACATGAACCCCATGTACATGCCACCTCCACCCCCCTACTCTGGGGCACCTCCTGCAGGATCCTCAGCCCCCTCAGTTCCCCCAGCCTGGGTGAGCCCAGGAATGCCAGGTAAATGGGATTGGGTGGTTGGTAGGGTCTGGGTGCAAAAGGATGCCTGGGGACTTGGGCTGAGGGTGGCATGGGCACAGCATGGGTTGAAGAAGCTGTCGTTGCAAGGGCTCCAGGTCTTCTGTAGGGAGCTGCTCAGCCTTGCACTGCACAGCTTGTGGTCAGCCCTAGCCAGCTTTCCTGAGCTGCTCTGAATTCCAACCCAGCTTGCTGCAGTTTCTGTTGGCTCCTTGGGCCTTTGTTGCCTCTTTGGAAGAGGTGAGGCTGGGGAGAAGGCTCTGGGGCTAGAGCCGTTGCCTCAGATATTTAAGGTGGCTTTTCCTTCCTTTCCAGGAGGCAATAAGGCCATGGAAGCTGCTTCCAGTGCTTATTACAACCCTGCCAACCCACACAATGTATATATGCCCATGGTAAGTACCATGCCTGGCTTTCATGTGCCTACTCCTTCCTCTGTCACTAGCAGATATGGTGCTTTGTTTTCTCAGCAGTTGTGTACCTTCATGTTGAACATGCACAAGAGAGTATGCATTTTTTGGGAAGGAGGTTCCCATGAAGAAGGCTGGTTAAATTTTCAGTCAGGAAAGGAGGAGGGCCTTAAGACTGACGGAGTAACAGCCATTTACCATCTTCCTCCTAAAGGCATAACAGAGTTGCATGGGCTCAGAAAGCACAGAGCTCTCTGCATCCACTGGGCCTGAAAATGGTGATAGTTAAAGAATAGGTCACTGAAGGATGACGGCATATGGGTTTCTGGTTTGCTTTCTTTCTGGGCAGCATGGAGACAGAGAGGTCTGTTAGTGTTGCGTGGCAGCCAGTAGGTTGTCTGTAGCCTCCATCTGGTACAAGGCTGTGCCCCTCACTGCCTTAGTTCTGGTGGGCTGGAGACTGATGGAGCAGCAAAGCTGGCCCTCAGCCCAGGGTTTGCTGTCTGCTGGGTCAGAGCTATGAGCTTCAGCAGGGACAAAGCCCTGGAAGGGAAGGGAGGATGGCATTTAAAAAAGATTAAATGGTCCATTTGCAGTAGACCATTTGTTACCTGGTTTTGAGGGGACTTTTCCTAGAAATGTTATGGAGACAACATGTATCATGGAATATAGCTGATATTAGAGAGGAATGGTGTGATGAAATGACAGTTTAAACCATAGAACTTGGTTCTGTCTGTACCTCACTGCAGGGCACTCATTTCTGGTGAGCCAAGCCTGGGAATGCCTGGAAAGAGCTGGTCATAAAACAAGCATGGTTATTGACTCTACTGTATCTCTTTCCAGGATCAGCCACCTCCTTATGCACCTCCTGAGGATAAGAAGAACAACTAACAGAAGGAAATTGCAGCCAGCCTCCCACATTCTCTCTCCCTGAAGACAACTTGGCTGCTAGTACCCCTCAAGTTAGCATATCTCTAGATCTCTGTTTCTCTACAACATAGTGCTGGGCAGCTGAGCACCTGCCCTTCTTAAGCATTGAGTCAGTGGCAATACAAGGCAGGACAACAGCACTTCCCTACTTGCTTTATCTCTTGGGGTCGAAGGACTAACCTTTTACCCTGCCATTGGCTTGAGGAGAGAGATGGACTTCTTATTAAACTGTATCACATGACTAATCTAGGACTAAAATGTGAAGGCTCTGGGATCTTGTTGGAGTAAAACCACTTGGAATGCCAAACTTTTTGACATCTGAAGCACCATCCAGGAAGAAGGGTCTAGAGAGCTGTAAGGTTCCCTGCATAGATCCTCGGTTGACCTAGAAAGGTGTTAAATTTCCTTAAATTCTAGGGCAGTTCAGTGTGAGATGGGAGTTTGGAAATCCTGTATTGTGTTGGAAGTGTGCAGCATCCTGGACTAACAGCTATGGGGTGATGACCTTGGGAAGAGCATTCAGAGACACTGGAGCATTTGTTATGTAAGAGAGAAGGGGATGGGTCCCAGTCAACCTGTCTTTGTAGCCACTGAATGGAGAAGCAAACAAAGGTGTGCCTCAGGGCAGTGAGCTCATAGACTGGCAGGCCTGAGGATCAGTCTGTCTTTTCCCTGTCCAGCAGGCCCCATATCTGTGCAATGATCCTATGTCAGTCAAGCAGCCATTCGCCAAGTGTAATGGAGTCAAATGATGCACAGGAGGCTGCCTGCCTTGGAGCAAACTATGTTACATTAGACAGATGACTTGGCACTAGCCTTGTCAGGAGACAAGTCCTAAAGCCCTTGCTCCCTCTGCTGAGCAAACTTGTGCTGTGTGCTGCCTCCACCGTGGAAAACTGGCCTTCATCTTTTCCTTCAGCTGCTGGAGCCAGGCTCTGTGTGCCCACATCTGAGCAATGTGGACAGGTGGGCACTGTAATGCTGGAGTTGGTTGCTTACAGGTGCAGTGCCCTCAGTTGGAACTGCTGTCTGGGTGGTAGTTCCTAATGCTTGGCTCTCTTGTAGAGACTCTGGCTGCTCAGCCACAGCTTTCCTTTTTCCTTAGGACATAGTGCCGTTAAACGTGCTCTGAAGAGTCTCTAGTCTGGTGGAGACCCTTGTGATCCTTTACACATAGAGTGATTGTACTTCCTACAGCCTCCTTGCCTTCACAAGGAAGGGGAAGGAGTGTTTTCCCTCTTACTTCCCAGTATGGCAGGGCTGTCCTGCAAGTCAGGTTTGCACAACTTAAAAGTATGAATTCCTAAAGCAGTTCCACGTGGGGGGAAGTTTCCTTATCTATAAATACTTTCTCTGACTTAAGAGATATTCTAACAACTCTGTATTTAAAAAAAATCAACCATGAATGTTTGTAACTTTTTGAATTGCACTTTAATACAGGAGTGTTGATACCTTTATCTGCCAGTTCACTGTTGTGTGTTGACCTTAAATCTTGCATACTGCACCGGAAGGCTGGAATGAACTACACCCACTACTGCTGTTCCCTTGGGTAATGTGTGGGTCAGTACATCTCTCTCCCTGGTATGTGGCCAAGCTGGACCTAGAATCAAGTAACTGAGGGGAGTGAAGAAGGGTGGGGCTTATCCCGTTTCTGCCTGGGAAGGGTGGAAAGCTGGCTGGTGCCTGTGGTTATGCCCAGGTATCCAGAACTGGCACATGTTCATGTCCCATCATTGCATGTAGCAGGAGCCACGTCATCACTACAGCTGCATTCATAGCACCTCTTCTATGTACATTACACCAGAGGGAAGGCCTTTACAGTCTTTAAATGAAACTCCTCGCCAGCAATTTTTTCCAGCAATGGAAAAATAAATACATAATAAGGAAGATGGCACTCAGCTATAGACTGTAAAATCTGTTTCCCCTTGTGCCAAGGAATGCTGCTGCCCTGCTGAACATGATGTAACTACTGGAAAGCCATTTCTTACTCTGCATCAGTCCAATTTCTGACAGGAAACCAGTTCTGTTTCCTAGCACGGTTGTTCCTGTTTTGAGGTAATGACCCTGTAATCCTACTTTCACCAACCAGCTGTAGCTAGCAATACATGAGACAGAGTCTGTAATCTACTTCCCTTTATTTCAATCAATTTGCCTCAATCACTCCCCAAGAACAAAGCCAGTTCCTTGTTTTGTTAGCAAGTCCTTCCTTAGTAGAACGCAAGCATTGGGTTCAGTATTTTGACCCTGTACTCCAGGGAAAGTTTCTGGAAGGGGCCAGAATCAACCATTTTGTCCTTCAGGAGCCAGAGTGGACAGATGACCAGGAACTTTCCCACAGCCAAATAGAAACAGATTTTTTTTTTCCCTAATCTAAAATGTGGTATTTCCCCAGTGTGAGGCTTAATCTTGTGTCACCTGGAACTCCTCCATAGGTAGTGTGCATGAAGCAGTTGAGGGCTTTAGAGTGTCCTGACAGTACAGGCTTCTCCTCAGGATAAAGTTGTGGATGCAAGGGCCCTTGGGAGAAGAAGCCTTTCCCTGAGAAACCCTGTTTTCAGCCTGCTATAGTAGGATCTGATTGTCCTTTTAGCATTAGTTTCCTTCTAGAGAAAGAAGGATGCAATTTCCAGCTTAGACTGTGACCAACTCCCAACCTAAAAGACCACCTCAACTGAGTATCAGCATCTTCCTGCCAGTACTCCTACACAATGTGCTACGGCTCCGCAGTTTTTGGTGTGAACCACAGCATGGCTCCTGGGGTCATGCATGCCTCATGGAGATTTTTGCTGTGCTTTGTCCAAGGGGATTTAATACAATGCTGGCATGCACACTAGGGTGCAGTAGTGCTGGCCTCTTGGATGGTGACAGCAGGATCAGGCCTCACTGCACAGGACCATTATGTATCCAAGAGCTCTTGGTGCTGGTGGGGATATGTGGGAGAGATGCAGCCCTCTTGACAGCCCCTTATTCTAAACCAAGCTGATTATGGTAAAAGAAAGAAAGTGATCAAGTCTTATCTTTGAGGTTAATGCCATCACACACTTGGGGAGGTGAGGTTGCTGGGAAAAGGGGATGTCACAACCCTAGGAGATACTAAAGCACCAAAAGCCTTTCTACAGGTGTAGTTCAAATAGCCCCTGCAGCAGTCGGTAGTACCCAGCTCAAAACAGTGAAGTTCTCAGGTGTCAGAGCTGACAAACTTCAGTAATGGCTGGACTGCACTTGTATGGGATCTTCTACAGGAGGATCTCAAAAGGCTTTGCAAAAATCACCAAGGCACTATGCTTTGCACACCCTTAGGCAGTGGGCAACAAGAATTCCTGATTTACACAAACAGAGCAGACATCATCAAGCTGGTCCCATGGATGCTCACTGCCCAGCATTACTGGGTTCACCAGCAAAAGGCACTTGTGTAGTGAAGAGCCACATGCCCCGGGGTCTCACAGCTCACCCTGGCACTGGTCCACACCCCATTCGCTGGGCCCTGTCACAGAAGGGCTGGCCGGAAACCCTCACCGGGGGCTTGCTGTCTGAGTGCCACGGGACGGAGGTACCACATCACCACCCCCGAGGGGTTAATAACGACTGTAAAGTTGTCTGCTGTCTTTAAGGCCCCGATGATCTTCCCAGCGTAGACATCTTGTACCTGAAAGAGAGAAGGAGCTACTAGCAATTCTAGACCTTTCATCTTGGGGTCCAGCTATGGTCACTGACATGGCATAGTGGGACAAGGCACAGCAGTGGGCAACAGCAGAGTGACCCAGTGGGCAGCTGCCCCTTCATCCCAGAAGCATGGAGTGAGAGTACTCCCTCTCACCCCCCCAAAATGCATAGAGATCTGGGAAGAGGGGGATCCATGTGCCATGGCACTGCCCTACTATGCAGTGTGTCAGTGGGGCTCACCTCATACACAGCATCCTCAGGGAAGTGGAGCTTTGCCAGGCTGGTGGTGTAGCGGAAGGGCATATCTGTCCTCTGGCTGAAGAACACAAGGGCACTGGCAGCCTGGGACAGTGGGCGCAGAAACACCTCGATGTGGGATTTCTCCTAGGGGTAGGGATAGGTGAGTGAGGCAGAGTTGCTAGGTGCACTGTAACTTCTGACTTTGCCCTGTAGGGCTGCTACACAACCAATAGCAAGCTCACAACTCCCACAGCTCTCCTCCTCCTATTTCTCTGCATCGCTTCCCTCCCTCCCTCTTGATTTTGATGCTCTATGCTACTTCGGTCTGCTCTCACAAATGCATCTGCTTTCCACCTAACCTTGACAATCCTGCGCCCCTGGATTCCCAGGGGGTCCTGGTTGATCTGGATCATCAGGCGGTTCTGCAGGACCTCCTTGGCACTGGGGGAGATGGTGCGGAGATCCGTGGACATGAGGAGTGGAGCTGCCATCACTGTCCACAAAGCCATTTGGGAGCGTGACTGCTCATAGCTAAGGCCAAAGTTTCCAATGATGAGCTAGAGAGGAGATGGTGAAAAGAGGGAAGAAGCAGAAAAAGGTTAGAAACTTGTCTGCCTGTCACCCGTGGTGATGCTACTTCCCACTGGGAGGGAACTCATGCGCAAGGGAAACCTCACACACGATTTTGCTTCCCTTTAAGTAGTCCACCACAGCCACAGGGAGATCTCATCCCTGCTAGCAACATACATTCAGATCCACTCATTAACACCCTTTGTTTCACCACTATTTGCCCTCAGGCTGTGCAGGGAAGGACAAGAGCACCTGGAGAACTTGACAGGTAAACTCAAGTAGTGAAGGGTTCATTGCAACTTTTTTCCTGCAACTTAGCCAAGGGCAACACCAGCTTTGCCTCTGCAGTAACAGGGCTCCTGCTCCTGCTCCTGGAGCTCCTTCTCTGCCCTGCCCTTAGAAAGGGATCCCGGGAGGTCCTCATCCCCAGACAGGGTCAAAGCACCCACCACCCGGCCGCACCATGTCCGGGTCATTCCAGTGACCGGGCCCAGCTGCCGGCTGTAGCACATCCTGGTTTGTGAAGAACCAGTCCACAATGGAAAGCACACTGTCCCAGGAGTCCTGGATGTCGTCGTAATTACGCCACAGGTTGCAGATCTCTGCCAGGATGGTGTAGTTCACCTGACAAGGAGAACAGTGTCAGGTAGGAGAGAAAAAAGAACTGCTCTGCAAGCTGAGGGAGGTAGAGGCAGTACTGCTGAATTGCTGAGAGCTGCATTGTCCAGCAAGTGTGTGAAAGGCAGAGGAATCTGGAGAAGGGTGAGGAGGGAAGGGTAAAGAGGCAAGAAAGAGTCATATCCCACTATGTCTGGACACACCCCAGTACAATAAGAGGTCTGGCAAAACAACCATAGAGGCCATGGGGAAATGTGATAAGCTATCAGCCACAAGAATGAGAGCAGTTCAGGACTGACTCAAGAAGTGAAAGAGGAAATATGTGAGTGCAACCAGTTCTCAAGAAACTTATACTAGGAAGATTATCCTATTTCAAGCACTGAAACCAGACAGGATTGTCTCAAAGAAGACTGTCAGGACCAACCCCACACCATGTGTGGAGGGTGGAGAGGATACACCCAAAAGCCTTCTCCCCACAAACTCCCATCACCTAGCTGTATTAGGACCCCCTAACACAGATGCCTGGCAGGAAGGCCACATTCCCTCTGGGAATGCAGCACCATATGGGATGGAAAAATAAGCGGGGTGTAACACCCTGCTCCTAGTGCTCTAGCAAGAGCTCCTCCAGGGCACATGGAACATGGGAACTTTCCAACAGATGGGAAAACCCTTACCTTGGGGGGAAGACCCCCCTGATATGCTGGCCAGCTACAGGAGTAGACAATGGGGCGACCTGTGGCATTCAAGGCCCTTGCCATTTCCGGGTATCCTTAGGGAGAGAAAATGATAACCAGTGAAGGGGGTGGCTGGCAGCAGCCCATGTCTCAGTAGCAACCTTTGTCCCAGCCCACCCAGGAAGGGGAATACCAGGCTAGCCTGGCTTCCTTCCTTACACCAGCTCCAGGGCACACAAACTGCATCATCTTTTCCCAAGAGTTGTAATAGGAGACACAAGGGAAGAACTGGCTGGCCAAATGTTGCTGCAGAGGGCCAGCTGCCCCAACCCAAGCAGCAGGGGGAGGAATACCAGAGGCTGGTGAACTTTTACCCTTTGCCTGCTCCTCTGCGGATGAATAGCACCCATCCAGCTTCAGCATGTCCACACCCCACTCCGCAAAGGTCTGGGCATCCTGCTTCACATGTTCCAACATGGTGCCTGGGTAACCCCCGCAGGTGAAGATGCCCAGGTCACCATAAATGCCCAGCTTCAGGCCCCTGGCATGGACCTGTGAGAACAGAGTTGCAAGGACCAAATGAGGGGATCCAGGGTGCCTCCCAGGTACCAGGGCCCTCTATTCTTTCCCAGCTCTCCCAACATACTGATAGAGATCGCAGTGGGCCCCAGGAGGCACTCACATAGTCAGCCAGAGCCTTAATTCCGCTGGGAAATCTCTTGGGGTCAGGAACCAGCTGTCCGGCCGCATCCCGCTGCTTGGCAGACCAGCAGTCATCAATGTTGATGTACTCGTAGCCCAGCTCCCTCCAGCCATCCTCTGCCAGCCGGTCTGCCATCTCCAAGAAGAGCTGCTCGCTGTGGATTGAGGAGACATGGCAGGCTAAGCTGCTGCGACCTTTGTACCTCACCAGGTGAGGCAGGCAGAGGGATTTGGGGGTTAACTGGGGGCTCTGGAGGGCTGGTCCAAGCCTTAGGACTGTCTTCAAGTCTCCCACTTAAACCCTGTCCGTGTTTATAGATCTCACCGAGGGGGAAGCGTTTCCCTGACGGCGTGCAAAGCCTGGCCACATCTTTCAGCTGAGGGCTCTCCGGCTCAGCACCGGGGCGTCTGAGCCTCCCGCCTCCCATGCACCATCCACCCCGGGGTCCCAGGGACGCGGACGGTGCCAGAGCCATCTCGGGCCTTAAGTTCGACACGACCGAGCTCCATCCGCCGACCTGATGCAGTTGTGGGGATCCGCCTGGCAGTCCACGTTGCAGCGGAACCTCTCCCAGGACATCCAGCCCATCGACGGAGTGCGCGCCAGCCCGTTCTCCAGGGCCAGGGAGGGCAGCGCCAGGGCCAGGGCCAGGGCCAGCCCGCTCAGCACCATCGTCTCCATCGTTGCCGCCGGGACCCACAGCAGCTCTCCGGGTCCCGGACCGGCCCCGCTCACATGACGCCGTCTGCATCACCTGACCGACCGCCCACGCCTCCGCCCGCCCGCAGCCACCGCGCCTCGCTGCTATTGCACCCCGCGGTCGTGCCGCCACCCGATTATTATCGCATCCTGTCCGTGCTGCAACCCCACTGCTGCGGCACCCCATAGCTGGTCCCCATCAGCACTGCGCCCAGCAGTGCTGCACCCCATTGCAGCCGCACCCCGTAGCTGGCACCCTGTCACCGCCGCCCCCGTGCTTGCCGCCCCCCAACAGTGACTCTGAGAGCGGGGTTTAGGTGTCCCCAGGGAGCGACCCTGCAGAGGTGTAGGGCGGAGCGAAGGGGTGCAGGAGGACGCGGCTGCGGTCTGGCGGCGGTGTCCCCGGCCCCCCCGCTCCCCCCGGCCCCGGCGGGGCGGTGCTGCCGGCNCAGGGCGGCGGGGCGGGAGCGGCTGCGGGGGTCGCAGGCACACGGCGAGCGCACCCACGGAGAGGCACATACACATACACACACAAGCAGCCCCATTGCACAGGCGTGCGGCAGCACACAAAGACACAGAGCGCAGCACGGCACACGTAGGACCCCCACAGCCCCCTCGCGTCAGAACCGGCCTGGGCCGCCACAGCTGTGCGCAGCGTGAGTGTGCCAGGCTGGAAGCTCCCCAGGGCAGAGCACCTCCAGGGAATAGCCTGTCCTTGTGTCTGATCGGGGTCTTGGGCATTTTTCAACTGGAGTCTGTGCCCCCATGTCCTCACCTGTGCCCCACAAGCCCTGATGGGAGAGAGGGGCTCTGGGAGGGATTCTGGATGTTGCTTAGCACTCCTAGCACCCAAATCTGACCTGGGAGTGGTGGCTGTGGTTTGTTTTATGAATATTTCTATGTGTGGAGTTTTAGCGGTTGGAAATCCTTTTGCAGTTAAACAATCCACAAAGGTTGTGCTGACGCTGGCCTTCGAGGCTCTGTCCTCCAAGTCTCTGTCCTCCTTGACTTGCCAAGTCATCTGCAACAGAGGCTCCAGAAATAAGGCAGTGACAGTTTCTACAAAATATTTCATTTTTAATAAACCCAAAACAAACCCAGGAGCCAGAAAACAAACCCACAGGAGCACTGGCCTGAGCTGGGATGGGGCTCAGGCTTTGAAGTAAATGCATGTTCCCCCACTTTTGCCATACTAGTTTCCAGCACAGCTTGCCTGCACTGAGGACCCTAGATTTCTGGGTGTGAGTGACACAGCTCTTAGCTCTGTCAGTCCCAAACTGTACTGGTTCATAACTCCTTCCTCTTCATCCTTTTCCTCCAACAAAGGATGGTGCTCATCACACTGAAGCTTCGGATACCCTCAGCTAGGGAGCAGCCTGGCCAAGGAAGACAGCAAGGGTTTGCAGTCTGACCCACACAGCTGGTACGGCACCTTAGACCCCACTGCTGGTGAACCTGCTGGAGCTGGGAGTTCTGCTGCCAGGAGGGCTGGTGGGAGTGGGTGGTCCTGCATGGAGACAGGGAGTAGGGAAAGGGGGCAGGAAGTGTAAGTTCCAGAGCCCTTGGGTCTGAAACATTCTTCTGCCTTCTAATAGAGAACAAAATGAATGCCTTGCAGGCAGAGAGGCAAATTTCTTTGATGTGCCCTATTAAAAACCAGCAAAGTAGGTCACTAGTGGAATAAGAAGTAAAACAGCAGTGTTGACGTTCCTAGGGAAGGCAGGTGTCTGGGTGGTGAGGCTCTGGTAGTGACCTCCTCTTCATAGCAGTGAGGAGCCAGCCTGCTCTTTGCAGGGGTACCTGCTGGGTTAGATGCTGTCCTGTGTCTGTGACTGATGGAGTAGGGGCTGCTTTGCCCTGGGAGCAGGATCAGGCCTCTTCTGGTGGAGCCAGTGACATGCTCCTCACACCAAGACAACCACTTCCCCCTCTCTTCCTCTGCTCCTAGGTGGAACAATGAAGCTGAATGAGCGGAGTGTGGCCCACTATGCCACCTGTGACTCACCCGCCGACCATGCTGGCTTTCTGCGCAAGCGGGTGGAGCGGCACCACCACCATGCCCACCACCATGGCACCTCCTACCAGCGCCGCTGGTTCGTCCTCAAGGGCAACCTCCTCTTCTACTTCGAGGAGCGGGACAGCCGGGAGCCTGTGGGGTTGGTGGTCCTGGAGGGCTGCACCGTGGAGCTGTGTGAGGCCGCTGAGGAGTTCGCCTTTGCCATCCGCTTTGATGATGCTGGTGCCAAGGCTTATGTGCTGGTGGCAGACGGGCAGGCTGCCATGGAGGCCTGGGTGAAGGCACTCTCACGGGCCAGCTTCGACTACATGCGGCTGGTGGTTAGGGAGCTGGAGAAGCAGCTGGAGGAGGCCTGCAAGAGCTTGGCTGCTTGCCGTAAGTCTCCATGGAGGTCCTCCTCCTCTGGCAGGAAGAGGCATCTCTCCAACCCTGCCTTGCAGCCTCTCCAGGAGAAGCCCACCACCCTGGAGAATGGCTACTCCACATGGAGTAGTGGTGGTTGTGTCGCTGGTGGGGCCACCTGCACTGACCATGATGGGGGACAACCAAAGCCCCCGCCCCTGCCTCCACGCCGGCGCTTGGCTGCCAGCAGTGCCACAGGATCCCCAGCACCTGGCCTTTCACCAGCCATGCTGGAGAGCCCAGTGTCACCAGAAACGATCTGCTTCTCCAAGCTGCACAACTGGTATGGGCAGGAGATCGCAGTGCTGAGACGGGAGTGGCAAGAGAGGCAGAAGAGGGGACATCCGTGACTGGGGGCTCAGGACACAAGTTTCTGGCCAGCTGAGGCCTGACAGCCTGTCCTGCATGCAGAAGAGTGAAGTGAGGCACACTGCTTGCCCCCTGCCCTCATGAGTGGCTGAGTGTGCAGGGCGTGTATGCTTCACTTGTGAGGGACTCAAAACTCCTCTAAACCTCACATCTAATTCCTGTGAGGCTTTATATAGCTGGAGAATGTGTAACAGCAGGGGAGCCACCTTTATTTAAACTATCTCTGCTGGGAACAGGAGCCACCCAAATCAGCACATACGCAATGAACCTCAGCCAACGGGCTTGGCCACTTGCTGTCCTGGACATGGTGGATGCTTTGGATGTTTCATTTCCCTACCTCTCCTTCACCACTTTTTTTTTTGGTTTTGTTTCTCAGTGTAGAAGTTTGCTTTTGCTCAGTGCTTATTACTGCCTGTAGTCTTGTGCCAAAGTCTTCTGCCTTTGTTTTTTGCAGCAGGCAAGGCTGGGCTGTTACGAAGTGCCTCTGACAGGCTACTGACCCCAGTGTGTGCCTCCAGCCTTGTGCCTCTCTCACTACAGGATGTGTCGGCCACTGCAGATGTTGCTGGCCCAGTAGCTGGGGCTTTTGCATTGTTTTTTACTTTCATCTGCACTAACTCCTCTTTCAGCTAAATCTTTCAAGATGTGGATATTATGGTCTTGCAACTGTCTCTTTGTGTGCTCATACTCAGCAGCAAGCCTGAAATGGAGACACGGAGCTTGCCCTGAAGTCACAGTGAGGACACCAGCAGCTCCCCAGGGCTGATCTAGATTCTGTCAAGTGGTAACCAAGCCTACTAATATATCTCTGGCTCAAGATTTCCCTGTTCCTAAACAGGGATGCTAAAAGCCTCTTTGCCTGGGCAAGAGTAAATTTCTCAGCCTTTGCTTAGTCCCCAGCCCTTACAAAGTGCCATATGGGGCTCAGTCAGTTAATCAGGCTGCTTGCCCAATAGAGTGTCCAGAGCCACATTCCTGCAGGGCCTCTCTCAGTGTTGTGGCTCTGCCCAGCTCCTGGCAGTGCTGCACAGTTGGAGGAGAGGCTTTGAAGGAGTTATGGGGAGAGAGGGCTGGTCTCAGGCAGAGAAATGAAGGTGTGGGAGTGAGTTATGGGTGTTGGCAGCGTCTGGGCTTGCCTCTCAAGTGTCAAAGCCATATCACTGCCTTCTACCGAGCCTGCACCTGGCCTGCTGGCACTTCCCTCTGATTTCATGTCAGCATTGCTTGGCTGATCTCTGCAGCACATCCTATCCTCCCAGCAGGCTGGGAGGGTTGCAGGGAGGCACACCTGTTGCCTCACTATGGAAACACACTTGTCCATCAAAGTCAAGAAAGGTCAATATTAGAAACCTTGGCAACAAGGCACATGGTACGAGTACGTGGGTGCCAAGTCCAGGGACTAGAACACCCTTGGGATGGGGTTTAAAAATCCCCCTTATCTAGTTGCATGCTTCCCACCTAAAATCATTAAACCTGTTTTTATTCTGTTTTATTAAAGAGCTTTGCAAGGAAAGCATTTCAGAAGCCCATTTCAGGTCATGACTAGCTGGAACCTTTCTGGACTTAAACACACTCGGCTTCCTACCTTGCAATAGCCTGTAGAGATAGCCAATGCAGAAATCAAATTAATTCTATTAACTCTTGGTGCCTTTTAAAATATGTCTCTGTTAGTTTTGGATGATGAGCTTCCAGCCTCCTGCCTAATTGTGGCTCAATGGAATATTAGAGGAAATCAGATCTTAAATTAGATCTTATAAATTACTTTGGGCAGTGAGAGTGTAACCTTCACTTGTGAGTAGCACAATCCAGTCCTCTCCAGTTCATGGTTGTATTACTTCACAGTAAGGGCCTTCCAAGTTTGGGAGGATTATTTTTGTTCTGCTTTTGTGAAAACAAAAAAAAAACAAACAGAAAATTCAGGAGCATGCGGCCATGGGGCAAAGCCCTGGCTTTAGCAGCAGCTCAGCTTGTTGGATGCAGGCCATTTCTGCCTCCCTACCCTGCTGCTTGAAGAGTTCAGTACTGCAACATTCCTGCAGATGTGTCCCTTTTCCCATGCCAGGGCAGCAGCATCAGGGGATTGCACTACCTGTTGCCTCCTTGCTCTGAGCATGGGTATTTTGGCACCAAGGTCAAATTTGTCAAGCATTTTCCTGTGTTGTTTTTTTTTTTTTAATGTAATACAGAGAGAATATTCCTGATGTCCCAGATTAACATAAGGCAGATTGACAGTAAAGACTCAACTTCCAAAA
Source organism: Anthoscopus minutus (assembly GCA_013399455.1). Classification (NCBI taxonomy): domain Eukaryota; kingdom Metazoa; phylum Chordata; class Aves; order Passeriformes; family Paridae; genus Anthoscopus; species Anthoscopus minutus. The sequence goes on from VWYI01034001.1 coordinate 433,019, forward strand.
CAAATCAAAATGTAGTGGCAGTTCCTACATGAGACCCAAGAATTGGGAGTGACTTGAAAGGGGAAATAATTTAACAAAGCCAGTTCTGTCAGAACTGAAATGGAGACAGTATTATTCATTTAAGGCCAGTTTCACTTTTAAGAAGCTTAGTGTGTTTTAATAAGCCAGGATTGTGCCCGTAACACTGCTAAAGAGCTTATATTTAATGCTTTAATCTGTCCCTTTCAAATGGCACAATTTCCATGCTACCTACATTTGCGTTAGCACATATCCCAAGCACAAATCCTGCAAACGAGGCACTGCACTCAGCTTTCTGTCTGATCATGTTTGGAGTAATTTGGTGTTTTATTCTGCAGTGCTGACAAGAAAATAGCTGAATCCTGATCCACATTTATGATCAGCCCAGCTATCCATGCCTGGGCCTTTGCTAGGTCTCCAAAGCACCACATTACTTTGGATGCACTTGATCAGGATTTCCTCACTATCCCATTGCTGTAGCAGGGTTGACCCTTTTCTGAGTTAAAAGGGCCATAATTGGACCCATGCCCAAATTTGTATAGGAGTGCAGGTTTTTTAATGACCACTGCCACTTGCTTCATTAGGCAGGAAGCACACGAGTGCTGCACTGCCTCCTCGGAGATGGAGGCTATGGAGCCAGTCCAGCTGAATTGGTTGCGCTGGCAGTGCCTTTGAAGCAGCCCCCAGGCAGGAGGTCGGGATTTCAGCTCCCCGTGGTTGAACATTTAGCTGGCTAATGGAGCAGCCGGTGTCTTTCTGCAGGCAGAGATTGTTACCGGAAAGGCAGAGAGTTTTCAGTGCACATTGTCCCTGACAGCAAAATAAGACTCATTGCCACCTAGTTTTTTTTTTTTCCAGTCGTTCAGGTTTGGTCTGTTTCACCTCCTGCCTTCACTTTCCCTTTTTGTGTCTGTCTAAACAGGTTCCTTGGCAAAAGGGGAGCTGAACACTGAAGTTGCATGGCTACTTTTCCTAAAGTACTGAAGTAAGATCCTTTTCTAAGAATTTTCTTTAGCATTCAAGCCATGAGAGAAAAATGCTAAAATTTAAAAGAAATGGAAAGAGGAAGGGCAGTTCTAACATGGCCTTTGTGAGCTCTGCCGATTCCAATCCTGCTAAAGTATTTGATTAAATCCTTACATTTTTCTGAGGCTGGCATTCCAGATTTGAGCCTGTGAGATATAATTTCTGCACGTTATTTTTGTAAAACTCTGCTGTTTTCCACTGAGTCCAGTGAAAACTAACTTGAAGTTTTTACCCGTGGCCACTCTTAGCCACGTGGTGGACAATCATGACCAAGATCAGACATTTTGTGTTACAGTGGCTAGTGCACTGATAGTGCCTGGGGCAGCCACCCCTCAATGTTACCTCTCGGCTGCCTTTGCAGAGAAGCTGAAAAAACCCCACTCTAATGCACGGGGGCATCTTTCACCAGCAGCACCAAAGTTGTGTTCTCTCCACACCATTACCTGGAAAACACTACAAGCAACTCCTTCTTTTCCAAGTGCTTCTATTGCACATAAGATGTGGTCCTTCTTTTAGGAGGTGGTTTTGCATGTACCTTTGTTTTACACGCGGAACTTGTAGTATACATTGCATTACATTGTTTAGAGTTTGTTTTACACGCGGAACTTGTATTACGCATCTTACTACATTGTTTAGCGTTTTTATTTTATGCCGCGAAGCCGAATAAACCGGTTTGATTTGTAGCCCTTGCGCTGCCAATGGAGCCGTGAAGCCCCCGGGCATGTCTGCAGAGGCTGCGGGTTTCCCGCACGGCCCGGTTTTCCCTGTATCGGGAGGTGGCAGGAGGTGGCCCGGGCCCTCCGTTCCCAGGGGCACCGAGAAACGCCCCCGCACTCCGGGGGGGAAGGGGAGGGGCCTTCTCCCAGCGCATGCGCCCGCCGCCGATCTCACCGCCTCCCCACAAGCATCGCGAGATCCCAGGTGACGCCTGGGCTCGGCCGCGGCTCGGGGCAGGCTCGATGGCAGCGGCAGCGGGACGGCTCCTGGCGGCGACCGTGGCTCGCTCGGGGCGTGTGGGCTGGAGCGAGCCGGGCCGGGCCCTGGCCGTGCCGCTGGTCCCCTCCCGGGGCGCCACCGTCACTCGCAGCGGCGCCATTTTGCCCAAGCCGGTTAAGGTGAGTGAGGGGCGAGCGGGCGAGGGCGGCAGCAGTGGCCAATCGGTGCGGGCGGAGCTGCTGTGGGCGGGGATATGGGGTGAGTGACAGTATCTGGAGCCAATGGGTGGGAGGGCTGTGGGCTGGGATGCGGAAGCGCTCTAAAGCGGGAGGGGGACGGGAGCGGCCCCCCGAGCGGGTGGGGGTCACGGGCCCGTGTCCCCCGCGTCCCTCGAGCGAGGCAGCCCTGCGGCCTAAGGGGAGATAACCCCCGCCTATGCACCGCTCTTTGTCACTGGCACCGCCTGCACCTTCCTAAGCCACGGGTGTTCCCTGCCCCGAGATACCCGCTCGCTGGTGTGGGAGTGTTTGTAATACTGTTACACTATAATAAAGCGCGGTGCGGTGACCGGAGGCTGGCACTAGGGATCCTTCTTTGGGCCGCTTCCCGGGCCCTTCGCGCGCCTGTGCGAGCCGAGACTGCGCCAGTTCAGCCAAAGTGTGACTTGCTTGGATGCAAAGACCCACTTTTTACAATCGACTCCTTGCAGACGCCCTTCGGCCTCCTCAGAGTGTTCAGCGTCGTGATCCCCTTCCTCTATGTTGGTACTCAGATCAGTAAGAATTTTGCAGCCTTACTTGAAGAACATGATATCTTTGTCCCAGAGGACGACGATGACGATGATTAAAGGGTATGTCATTAATTACAGCAGCAATCTAATCCTTTGTGCTTCCTGTTTGGCTTGGGGCCGGGAGGAGAATCTCAGGCAAGGAACCACAGCCAGGAACAGCTTAAAAGATGCACTTGCAGTTAAACACATAGACACGGATATGCCTTTGGCTTAGAACTTCTTTGGTTTGTACCAGAGTAGGCCAGACTGGTATCTGCCATCTCCACACCGTGCATTTCTTAGAGACTGGAAAAATGGATGGTGTTTTCCATCTTGTCAGCTGAATCAGAAATAAAATTTAGTCAGTGAGGGTCTATACTGTAGATAACAGAGAGACTTCAGTGTTGCTACATTACTGTGCTGGTTTTAACCTTAGTTGGTATTGGAAAAGAAGGAAGTAAAACATCCCCGGAAATGGTTCTCCTGAGAGAGACGCTTGGGAGTTTCAGAGATAGCCAGTGACTGTCCAGTTCTGAGAACTGACAGCTCTGTAAGCTATTCAGAGCTAAGTTCCACCCCCGTGAATACCGGGGGTGAAGCCCGGGAAACTCTGAACTCGTCCTCTTGGGTTTCCGGCGGCTGAAGGTGACAGAGCTGTGAGTGAGGGGAAGCCCGACCCGACCTGGGCCCGGCCGGGCCGGGGGCCGGGGCCGGGCCAGGCCGGGCCGGGCCAAGCTAAGCCACCAGCCGCTGCCGGGGCCGGGGCTGAGCCGAAATTCCTCTGAGTCAGGCCTGAGCCACAGCCAGCACGGACAGAGATGAGAGGCCGGATTT